>AWOL01S0002491.1:34556-46672 GCA_000715115.1 Nicotiana otophora | reverse complement strand
AACCCTTACGTACTATGCATCAGAAGATCCCAGGCTTGGCTTAGCTTAGCTTATTCTCCCACCCTACAACAAGATTGTTTAAGCTGCTGTCTATGATTCACCTCTGCTTTTGTTTTTTTTAAACTAATGTCTGTTGTCTATGTTTAATAGAAGAACAACAGTGTTGTGCTACAACTTTTTTCACTCTACAACACATGACACACTACGTCTTTCTTATGTAGGCGTTAGCAGACATGTATGTCTGGACTCAATGTGTAATTTCCTATTCTGAATTTTTTATGCTAGGTGGTCAACAAATAATTAATGCACGCAATATAGATTGAATTAGGCCGATAAACCGCCCGATAAGAGCTAAAACGATACCAATCCGCCCGATATCTTATCGGGTGGCTAACGGATTAATACATTTAAAATCCGATAACCGTTAAGCCAAACCGTTAAGAGTAATTAACCGCCCAATCCACCCGATAAGCGGCCCTAGTGTGTGTGTATAAAAAATATATATTTTCGGCTATTATTTTGAGAGCGACTATACAATATTATTTTCTTGTTTTTCACTGGGTAATATATATGCTCTTATTTAAAGAATAAAAATATGAGAATTGATACAGGCTCTCCTATCTGTGTTGAACACCCATGTTCTGTTGCTAAATATAACGGTAACAGCATGGATGATTGTCGTGATAAAGCGATCTAACAACCTATCCATGAGGTTGTTAGATCTTAATTCTTCGGTAAATTAAAAACGACTATCATGAAGACGTTAATAAACAACATGTCAATAAAGTTATTTTTTAGTGATCGTGATATTCAAATTAACTTACTCGATTAAGTTTACGAGAACCTGCTATCTCTTATCAACACAAGTATCGGCTAACTCTGTTCATCAAGACTTAAAAACGTTAAAACAAATAGAACATGTCAATGAAATTATCATCAACTCAATATTGAGACAAGTCCGGTTCTGGAATTAAATTTTCATTAGTCCAAATTGTATTGTGCAATTAAAGTAGAAGTCAAAAAATAATTTATAAATTGATTGGATTATCAATATATTGATAGATTAATTAATTAAAGAACCCAATCGGCAGCACTATTGCAGGATCTGAAAATCGAAATGGACGAATCTTTAAACCGTTAGAGATGTTCGTAGACTCATTCGAGCTAATTAATCTCTATTTTCATGGTCGTGTTGTTTACTCCAATTGTAGGTCATTGCAAAGATGACTAGGGGATCCAGCTCTCAGACATAACTATCGGGATCGGGAGCAAAACAAGGTAGCGGACCTCTTAGCTAAAGAAGTAGCCAAGAAATACATCTTATGGATAAATTAGGAGCTACTTTTGCAAGAAAAATTTCGATTAATTGTACTATTTGGATTTGGATTTGGATTCGGATTCGCATGAACTATTGCTTCATAGAGTAAGTGTCTTAGTTTGATCATTAGACACGGAATTTAAAAAAATAAGAATTTTTTTTAAATTTTATGATCTTAAACTAATGATCCGAGTAATGTAACAAAATGCCTTTTGAATTTAGTGGCCTTAAACATGCTATTTGAATGTTAGATTTAAAGAGTTATAAAATATAGAAAGATTTTTTTTTCATGGACTAAAAGAAAAGTAAAACACTTCGAATTGAAACAAAGGGAAGAGTATTTAATAAGTACTATGTGGGGTCCAACCCATTATTAAAATAAAGAAAGAAGAAGTGTAATAGGTATGTGCCTATGAATAGCCTCGTCAGAGCCTTGGAGCCAAAGTTTAGATTTATGGAGGAGAATTAATAATTCTCTAGTAGCATTCTTGGAGATTAAGTTTTGCTCTCCTATAACAGGAGGAGCTCTCTCACTTCTTCAAATACACCAATAAAGAGAGAAAGAAAAAGTAAGGCATCACAAACAAAATATAAGAAAATAGTCTGTGGTAAAAATAAAGAATGTGAGCGATATTGTAGTGAGGTGGGAATATCAAAAAAGAGTTATTTCTTTTGAGTGTTGTAGTGGTCTTTGAAGTACTTTACTCGGACCTACAAAGTGTAAAATTCCTTACTATAGTGATATCAGTTGCTCCTCTCGGGGTCGTAGTTTTTTCCCTTATTGAGAAGAGTTTTTCACGTAAAAGTTTTGGTGTCGTTATCACTCTTTTATTCTTGTTGATTACCGTATCTCAATGCTATATTATTATTCCGCTGTTATTACCGTGAATATTATTTTTGAGAGGGATTTATTCCCAACAATTGGTACCAGAGCACAGGTTCTGCTAATACACAGAAATATTATTCACGGTCTGTAGTACTATACTTAGAAAAAAGATTATTAGAAGTAAAGTATAAAGCAGTAAAATTCAACGGAGATAACGGTTTCTCAATATGGCAAAGAAAGATGAGGGATCTGCTCATCCTACAGGGATTACACAAGGTACTAGATGCTGATGCCAAAAAGCCTGATACCATGAAAGCTGAGAATTGGGCTGACTTGGATGAAAAGGTTGCTAGTGCAATCAGGTTGCACTTATCAGATGATGTGGTAAACAACATCATTGATGAAGATACAGTATGTGATATTTGGACAAGGTTAGAAAGCCTATACATATCCAAAACATTGATAAATAAATTGTACCTGAAGAAGCAACTATACGCCCTACACATGGGTGAAGGTACGGATTTTTTGTCACATTTAAATGTGTTTAACGGACTAATCACATAGCTGGCCAACCACAGAGTGAAAATCGTGAAAGAAGATAAAGACATCTTGCTGTTGAACTCGTTGCCATCTTCGTATGATAATTTGGCAACAGTCATCTTGTACGGTAAGACTACCATTGAGTTGAAAGACGTCACATCGGCTCTTCTACTCAATGAAAAGATGAGAAAGAAGCCTAAAAATCAAGGACATGCTCTCATCACAGAAGATAGAGGCAGAAGTTACCAAAGGAGTTCGAGCAACTATGGTAGATCCGGAGGTCATGGAAAGTCCAAGAACCGATCCAAATCAAGAGCTAGAAATTGCTATTATTGTGATCAACCAGGTCACTTCAAAAGAGATTGCCTAAATCCAAGAAAGGTCAAAGGTGAAACTAGTAGCCAGAAAAATGACGACAACACAACCGCCGTGGTACAAAATAATGATAATGTTGTTCTCTTCATAAATGAGGAAGAGGAATGCATGCAATTGGCAGATCCAGAGTCGGAATGGGTGGTTGACATAGCAGCATCTTACCATGCTACACTGATAAGAGATATTTCTATAGATTGTAGCGGGTGATTTCGGCACTGTGAAAATGGGTAACATAAGTTACTCAAAGATTGCGGAGATTGGTGACATTTGTATCAAGACAAATGTCGGATGCACATTGGTTTTAAAGGACGTGCGGCATGTACCTGATTTGCGGATGAACTTGATTTCGGGAATTGCTTTGGACCGAGATGGGTACGAGAACTATTTTACAAATCAAAAGTGGAGACTCACCAAAGGATCATTGGCGATTGCAAAGGGAGTTGCTCGTGGCACGTTGTACAGGACAAATGCATAAATATGCCGAGGCGAATTGAACGTGGCACAAGATGAGATTTCTGCGGATTTGTGGCACAAAAGAATGGGTCATATGAGCGAGAAGGGATTGCAGATTCTTGCTAGGAAATCACTCATTTCTTTTGCCAAAGGTAAAACGGTAAAACCTTGTGACTTCTGTTTATTTGGTAAGCAACATAGAGTCTCATTTCAGACATCGTCTGAAAGAAAATTGAATTTACTTGATTTGATATATTCTGATGTTTGTGGTCCAATGAAAATTGAATCGATAGGCAGTAACAAATATTTTGTTACTTTTATTGATGATGCTTCACAAAAATTATGGGTTTATATTTTAAAAACCAAAGATCAAGTGTTTCAAGTTTTCCAGAAGTTTCATGCTGTGGTGGAAAGGGAGACATGCCAAAAGCTAAAGCGTCTCCGAAGTAACAATGGAGGTGAGTACACTTCAAGAGAATTTGAAGAGTACTTTTTCGAGCCATGGGATCAGACATGAAAAGATAGTTCCTGGAACCCCACAAAATAATGGTGTAGCTGAGAGAATGAACCGCACCATTGTTGAGAAAGTGAGAAGCATGCTGAGAATGGCTAAACTGCCTAAGCCATTCTGGGGTGAAGTAGTTCAGACAACCTGTTACCTGATCAATAAAAGTCCATCAGTTCCATTAGAGTTTAACATCCTAGAGAGAGTTTGGACTAACAAGGAGGTGTCTAACTCGCATATGAAGATGTTCGGTTGCAGAGCTTTTGCACATGTACCAAAGGAGCAGAGAACAAAGCTGGATGATAAATCCGTTCCCTGCATATTCTTCGGATATGGAGATGAAGAGTTCGGAAACAGATTGTGGGATCCTGTAAAGAAGAAGATAATCAGAAGCATAGATGTAATCTTCCGAGAAAGTGAAGTTAAAGCTGTAGATAATTAGTCATAGAAGGCCAAGAATGGTATAATCCATAACCTTGTTACTATTCCTTCTACTTCTAACAATCTCACAAGTTCAGAAAGTAGGGCCGACGAGGTTGCCGAGCAGGGGGAGCAACCTGGTGAGATTATTGAGCAGGGGGAAACTTGATGATGATGTCGAGTAAGTGGAGCACCCTACTCAGGGAGAAGAACAACCTCAACCTCTGAGGAAATCGTAAAGGCCAAGGGTAGAGTCATGCAAGTACTCTTCCACAGAGTATGTCATCATCAGTGATGAGGGGGAGCCAGAAAGTCTTAAGGAGGTGTTGTACCATCCAGAAAAGAACCAGTGGATGAAAGCCATGCAAGAAGAGATGGAATCTCTACAGAAAAATGGCACCTATAATCTGGTTAAACTTCCAAAGGGTAAAAAACCACTCAAATGCAAGTGGGTCTTTAAACTCAAGAAAGATGGAAATGGCAAGCTGGTCAGATATAAAGTTCGATTGGTGGTAAAAGGGTACGAACAGAAGAAAGGTATTGATTTTGACAATTTGCTCACCTGTTTTCAAAATAACTTCTATTCAAAAAATATTTTGAGCTTAGCAGCTAGCCTAGATTTTAAAGTGGAGCAGTTGGACGTGAAAACTGCATTTCTTCACGGAGATTTGGAAGAAGAGATTTATATGGAGCAGCCAGAAGGATTTATAGTAGCTAAAAAGAAATACATAGTGTGAAAATTGAATAAAAGTCTTTATGGGTTGAAGCAGACACCAAGGCAGTGGTACATGAAGTTTGACTCATTCATGAAAAGTCAAACATACATAAAGACCTATTCTGATCCTTGTGTATACTTCAAAAGATTTTCTGATAAAAACTTTATTGTATTATTGTTGTATGTGGATGACATGTTAATTGTAGGACAAGACAAGGAACTGATTGCAAAGTTGAAGAGAGATTTGTTCAAGTCATTTGATATGACATGGGCCCAGCACAACAAATTCTAGGGATAAAGATAGTTCGAGAGCAAATAAGCAAAAAGTTGTAGCTATCTCAGAAGAAGTACATTGAACATGTACTGGAATGTTTCAACATGAAAAGTGCTAAGCCAGTCAGCATACCTCTTGCTGGTCATCTGAAGTTGAGCTAGAAGATGTATCCTATAACAATGAAGGAGAAAGAGAACATGGCTAAAGTTCCTTATTCTTCAGCAGTCGGAAGCTTGATGTATGCAATGGTATGTACCATGCCTTATATTGCTCATGCAGTTTGTGTTGTTAGCAGATTCCTTGAAAATCCTGGAAAAGAACATTGGGAAACAGTCAAGTGGATACTGAGGTACCTGAGAGGTACTACTAGAGATTGCTTGTGTTTTGGAGGATCTGGTCCAATCTTGAAGGGCTATACAGATGCTGATATGGCAGGTGATCTTGATAATCATAAATCTACTACTGGATACTTGTTCACATTTTCAGGGGGAGCTATATCATAGCAGTCAAAGTTACAGAAGTATGTCGCACTCTCTACAACTGAAACAGAGTATATTGCCGCTACTGAAGCTGGCAAAGAGATGGTATGGCTGAAACGGTTTCTTCAAGAACTTGGATTGCACCAGAAGGAATATATAGTTTATTGTGACAGTCAAAGTGCAATAGACTTGAGCAAAAACACAATATATCATGTAAGAACAAAGAATATCGACGTGCGATATCACTGGATTCGGGAAAAGATAGAGGATGGATCTATGCAGGTCAAAAAGATCCATACAAGTGAGAATCCTTCAAATATACTGACCAAGGTGGTACCAAGAGGAAAGTTCGAGCTATACAAAGAACTTGTCGGTATGCATTCAAACTAGAAACCCGACATTATCTCCTTCTAATGAATGAGTTTGAAGGGGGAGATTTGTGGGGTCCAACCCATTATTAGAATAAAGAAAGAAGAAATGTAATAGGCATGTGCCTATGGATAGCCTCAACAGAAAGCCTTGGAGCCAAAGTTTAGATTTGTAGAGGAGAATTAATAACTCTCCTGTAGCATTCTTGGAGACTAAGTTTTGCTCTCCTACAAGAGGATGAGCTCTCTCACTTCTTCAAATACACCAATAAAGAGAGAAAGGAAAAGTAAGGCATCACAAACAGGATATAAGAAAATAATCTGTGAGGAAAATAGAGAATGTGAGAGATATTGTAGTGAGGTGGGAATATCAAAAGAGGGTTATTTCTTTTGAGTGTTGTAGTGGTCTTTGGAATATTTTACTCGGACCTACAATGTGTAAAATTTCTTGCTATAATGATATCAGTTGCTCCTCTCGGGGTCATAATTTTTTCCCTTATTCAGAAGGGTTTTACACGTAAAAATTTTGGTGTCTTTATCACTCTTTTATTCTTGTTGATTACCGTATCTCGGTGCTACATTATTATTCTGCTATTATTACCGTGAATATTATTTATGAGTGAGATTTATTCCTAACATACTATACTAGTTATCTTTGTCTTTTCCTATACTCTAATTTATACAAAATGTCGTGCCCTTTTCCTTCTCCTAGAGATGTTCTTCCCCTTTCCTCATTCACCAATTAGAATTCACAAACATGACCAAAACTTCTCAAGGGTTAGACCCCAAAAATTCTAGTTAGACCAAATATATATATATATATATATATATATATATAATCATTTTCACTTCAAGCATCAAATTAAAGTATGTCAATGTCAGTAGAGGCCGTGTATTTATTCAAACTTAAGTGTGCAGCCTTTCCTCTCTTTCACTTCCATTTATGTTAGAAAAAAGAGCATGTTTCATCCTCACACTATTTAGTGTGTTGACTTTGTTCAAAGACATGAATACATGATACTAGAGAAATGTAAAAAGACTTCAAAATTAAATTTTGAATTCCAATTTTTGCACAGAATTTATTACTTTTCTAGCTGAACATGAATTAAACATATTGCTTGTACATGACTTGGACCAAGAACCCGCAGTGGTCCTAACTCTAGCCTTTGGAGGGGGAGAGGGGCAGGGAAATTGTTCAGTATTTACAATTACACCAATTCAATAATAACATAACATATGTTTTCTATGAAGATGCACATTTATCAACTAACTATAGTCAAAAAAAAAGTTATTGTCATTTTGTGTTTATTAGTTAACCATTATAAATTAATATAATATAGTATAAATATAAAGTGTGATACAAAAAAAATTCCGTTCCAGAGTACCTTCTCACCTACCCTCTCGACCCACCCAGGGGCACATTTAGGAATCGAGCTATATAGATTCAACTTTTTAAGTTTTAGTATTTAACTTATTATTATTTTAAAATTACAAGTTTAGATCTACTTATTTTATTCCAAATATAGTAAAGTTTTATATATAAATTTACGTTGCGCTTCAAAAAAATTAAATTCAGATGAACTCGTTGCCGCAATACTGCATCTCATCCCATCCCAACCTTGCGAGATGCCGTGCCTCGACATCAAACGCATCCGGAACATTAGGCGTAGCTTCTGCCACTCCACGATAAGCGCTGAGTTTTCTTTCTTCTTGGCGTGGTTTTGTTTTGGTGTATTATTAAATACAAATGTGAGTTGGCAAATATCCATTGGCTTTCACTCTATGTTTGTTTTTAAAATATTTGATAAGACCAACTCTGATCATAATTTCTTGAAATCCTTAATGTGAGAGGAATTATTAGGGAAAAGAAAAAAGAATCAACATTGCACATCATTGTTTTATGTGCACGGTCACGTACAAACTTTTAGTTAGGTGCATACTTTGTAGTACAAATATTACCTAGAGTATACTCCAATATTTTCTTCTTCTTTCTTTCTTAATATATTCTTTTATATCAATTTCACAGCATCTTTTAACAAAAAGGAAAAGAAAGAAAGAAAAAAGAGGGAATATGAAAATGGCCTAAACACAGTAGAAGTAGCACCCCATGTTTATACCAATCTAATGAATACATGATACATGTTTTTATCTACCACTCTTATTATTCAACCATAGTTAATTAATACATATTTTTACTTTGATCATGTAAACATCTGAGCGTGACTAAATATTTGTTGATAGTAAGAGAAAAAAAGAAGTACAATCATAAGGGGTGAGGACCATGATTTGATATCATGGTCAAAAGTTCAGTTTTCTTAGAGGAAGATATGGAAGGGACATAAATGATCAAAGAATGATTGGCTTGAAGAAGAAATATTGGACCATTTGGACCAAAATCACTAAATATATCAGAACTGGGCATATATGCTGTTACTTTTTGAAGGAACAGCGCCATGCCGTATTAGCTTCAATGATTTTTTGTGGGTTTTAGTATCACCATTTATGGCTTCTTGGAATTTGGATTTGGCCATTGGCTAACCAACATTATGCTGCACATTTGATTCTTTAATTCATCTCATTT
This sequence comes from Nicotiana otophora, assembly GCA_000715115.1. Lineage (NCBI taxonomy): Eukaryota > Viridiplantae > Streptophyta > Magnoliopsida > Solanales > Solanaceae > Nicotiana > Nicotiana otophora. The sequence continues at coordinate 37,818 of AWOL01S0002491.1, read as the reverse complement.
CCCAGCTTTCTCTGTCTCATAAGCTTCCAACCTTGTTTTTCATAAAAATCAACCCCAGTCGTAAAGATAAGAGAGCGTTAATCAGGTGGTAAACACCTTTTTTACTTCCAACATTGAGGTTGCGATTTCAAAAAAAAAAACTTCACTTGAAAAAAACCTCATTAGTATGAGACGTGTCAGTTCTTTCTGTAATTTTTGTTTTTTAAATGTGATTTAGAAAAGGGTTAATGAAGTAGTAAACACCTTTTATTTTCAACCTTGAGGTCGCGGGTTAAAAACAAACTCCACCCAAAAAACCTCGCTCATTAGTATGATACGTGTTAGTTCTGTTATGTAACTTTTGTTACTTAACTATGATTAAATGATTTAATCAGTAAAGTATATGTATCTTGTAAATGATATTATTAAACAAAGAACTAAGAGAAAAATATAGAAAGCAAATACTAGATATATCGTCCATTGAATGATAGGGTTATTTTAAACAAAGATTTGTAATTTATTTCAGTTGGCTATATAAATAACAAATAAAAGTTTGAAGAAATATGAGTTTGTGACATAATGGAAAACAAACGAGTAAAACGTAATAAAGCGAATGATCTTTCCTAATTAGAACAATCAGAGAGCACGTCTAGTTCTTTTGATAGTAGGTGGTAGTCAGACTTGAACCTAGGCATATGCATACTCTAATGGGAAATTTTCAAAAATTATCATTGTTTAGTGGCTATTAACTTCCTATAGCTATCATATACATAATTATTTTTTATAGTAACTATTTAGTTGTTACGTGACTGTATTCGTTGTATTCGCGCTACTGTATTCATAAATACAATAGCGGAATTCGCCTAATAAATAGGGGAGTCTAGCTGTTTAATAACAGAAAGAGGATCAATTAGCGTGTATATATCACTCCTAATTTAACTCAACAAAATTAATTTTACATAAATTTCGCTACTATTGTGCTGTATTTCACGTATTCACGTGGGTAATCAAGAAATAGGTGTATACCGTTCTATTCAATTCGACTGTATGCATTATATTCAATTCACATATATTCATTATTCACTATTATACATTATATTTAATTCACCGTATTCAATTTGGTTGTATTCAAACGACAAAAAATCACCTATTAGTTCAGTTTCTTGGAATGTATGCGAAATATATACCGTGAAAAAAATGGCTAGTTTCATCTTTCTACACTTTTAATGTTCTACAATGATAGTATTTGTATCATTTTGCATGCAATTCGATAATTTTATTGTATACCTGCTATTTCAATTAGTCCAAGTATCAAATAATTTTGTCCATCATGACTTAAACAAATAAAGAGGTTGAATCAGAGGCGGATCCATAATTTGATAGTTATGGGTGCCACTGCTTTTAATGCAAACCGACCATAGTGAAGAGATTGAATTTGAGTGTACCTTTAGTCAGTTCGATCCATTTTTTATTAATTCGATTCGGTTCGGTCCATTTTGAATTAATTCAATTCAATTTAAAAGATTTTTTTTATGCATAAATAAATATGTAATCACAAAATCGAATAAGTTTTGTCCAATTGGGTCTAATTCTCTGGATTCAAATTCGATTAATGTGATTAAAAAATATAAAGTAAAAATAAAATTTTAAATTAGGAAATACACTTCAATCTACATATAGCTAGATTAATATTATGTTTTTGATGCATCACTCTAAGTTTTTCTAAAATTAATAAAATAACATTAGATGAATAAAAAGAGAAAATGATTAAAATCACATTCAAATAAATTTGAAGATCTAGAAAAAGAAAAAAGAAGCAAATATACAATTTAAATAAATAATAAAAATGGGATTGTAGGCATCTGCAATCGTTTTGTGACTTGGGATACCACCTGTTATATATGTTCAATATTTGAGGAAATACCAGTACATATATAATATTTTACTCAAGCGATCGGGTGCGTACCACCCCCAATCCCCTATATAGATTCGCCCCTAAATGGAATTATGTAGCATCTTTTTCTTTCTACTGGGGTTTGAACTCTCTCATATCTTTTATCTCACTTTACTCAATAATTAAGCCACAGCCTTGGACGTTGTCCTCGATCATCAAAATTAGTGAGGGTTAGCCAGAGACGGATTCAAGATTTGGCGATTTTGGATATCGCATAGTTTTGAAAGTCCACGTGTCGCTATTTATACATTGAGATAACGAATATTTTGTCAGTTTGAACAACTTTGAATTTCGGTTTGTGTTACTTGTCTTTTTAGTATATAATATAAATCTATTGAATGGAAAAATATAGTACTATAGCTATGATAGAGCAAAGATTTGCTATAGAAAAAGTTACTTTAACTTTGTATGGAAAAAGCAAATACTTAACTAATAAGAGACATAAAACGAAAGTAAAAAATTAACAAATAAAGTAAGATAGTTAATAATAATTACAAAAGAAGAAAATAGGGGAATATATAGAATGACTGAAAACTTAAGCGTGATGTAGCAAGCCAAAAGATTCAAAAACTGTCGCAAGAGGGGTTCGACCCTTCTTAACCAAGGTGAAATCTCATACTCTTTGCCACTAATATTGTGTCATTGGTTAATATGATTGATGCTTTAAATATATATACGATTTTATATATATATATACATCTATACACAGAGTTTTAACTGAAGCTTGCGGGTAGCATACCATCCCTCGGGCCTTACTAAATCCGTCCCTGGGTTAGCTGCTTCCTTAGTCTCACTTTGTTCTTAATCTATCTAAGTAGCTTTTAAGCTAACCCAAACATCCTCCAAGAAAAGTTAAACTGTACTTTTGGTGCAACAATAATAAAATCCATGTACAAAGGGACAGGAATTCGATCTCCTTTTAAAAGTTATAGATTCGTACTTAATCAGTCATGGATCTATTGTCGCCTTGAGAAATGAACTAAGATACTTTTGGTGACGGTAATTGCAATTAAAATTGTGCTAAATTAGCTGGTAACTGTCTTAGTTAAATTTTTTAAAATCGTTTTAATTTTTTTTCTTTAGTGAGAACGGACAAGATCACCATTAAGATAATTTTCTCCTTAGGATGTGTTCGGTAGGTAGGAAAATATTTTTAAAAATTATAAAATAAGTGATTTTCTTACTTATTTTCCGGTGTTTGGTTAGGTAACAAAAAATATTTTTTAAAATATATATAATTTAGGCAGACATTATAAAAAAAAAATATATAATTTAGGCAGACACTATGGGAGACGAAAATGGGTAATGGCGGGGAATAGTGGTAGGTCG
>AWOL01S0002491.1:8142-31894 GCA_000715115.1 Nicotiana otophora | reverse complement strand
GGGGGTAGGAGTGGGTGTGAGGGGTGGGGAGTGGAGGATGGAGTTAAGGAATAAGGCCAGAGAATGTTGAAAAAGAGTTTGAAAAATATTTTTCCTCCTTTTGGTAGGAAAGTCATTTTTCACCTTTTGAAAGAAAATGAGTTTAACTCATTAAACGTTAATTAATATGCAATTCAACAAGTTCTTTTCCTTCATATGAAATACACTCTTAGTCACCACCTTTTGACTTTGTTTACCTTTAAAATGGATAATAATTAAATTTGTATGCGATTTTAAGAATATGTGGATTGATTCAATACAAGTAATCAAGAATGTTAGATAAACGAATGAAAGACAAAATGAATAATCAAACCAGTTGTAATGCTATGGCCAAGTTTGAACTTGGGTTGCATAATGATTTTGCCCTCGATCGGACCCTCGGTTCGGAGCCAATGGAGAATGAATAACAAATAGTAAAGTAACAGCTTTGCTATAGCTAAATAGTAGAAAAATGAAATTATATTGCCTTAGTATGTGTGTTTGTTGCTCCCAAATGCACACGCAAGTATACGTAGTCGTACAAGTAATAAAATGATAAGTCGAGTGTCGAACCCATAGAGACTTGTGTTAACTACCCACTAGTTTCACCAAGATTATTATTCAGTCAAGTCAATCAGAGTTCAAAAGGGTGATTATACTAAGCAATAATTCTAACAAGTAACTAATTTATCAAGCAGCAAAATGGTTGTTGTGTATTCAGTAGAGACAAATATTCCAGGGTTGTGATAGACTCACTTATCCTATTGTGTTCTAATTAACTCTCCCTATCATACAATTCACTCATGGTTGCTAATTAATCGAACAATTGTTCTCGTAGTATTCTCCCGAATTCCTATTCAAAATAGATTAATGCCTATATTCAAAATATATTAATGACTATACATTAAGGTTCATCAGCTAGTGACTTTTTTTCACAACTTTAGTGCACCTTAAGGGTCCTTCCATGGTTCCACTCGAAAGCTACTCCCCAATCCTCACCTTACTTCTTTTAGTGACTAAGTGCCTTAAGAGGTGAAGGTTCAACAATCTCAAATTAAAAATAAAATAGGGGTATAACTTGTAATGTGGGTGCCAAAGAAAAGGTCTATAGGCTCAAAGGGGCTAGCAGCGAAAATGTTTATTTTTAAGTGACAAGCACATCTATGATCAAGCAAGAAATGCCTACGTCATCTCCTAAACTAGCACAACTTAGTGATTTCGCTTCGATTAACACTCGCGGCAAGTTCTAGACTACATAGGATAGCACAAAAGATCACAAATCCTCACACACACATTGCACATAACTCAATCGAGACGGTTCTATTCAACTCTCAAGTCAAACAAGCACATATAATTGAGAAATTTTTAGCAATATTGCACTATGTGGACTACAAGTCAAACAACTGAGAAAATACGTCACAGAGTATGCTATTTATTTTACTCAGGCATCACAATTCAAATCAAATGCACTGGAAGACAGAGCGCATGCCATAGCCTAATGTGCCAGCACCAAACACGTCAATAGGTACCTCAGAGCGACTCAGTTTCTTCCTAACCTACTTCTAAAAAGAAAAATAAAGTACCCGGTTCGAGTGACACCCTTGGAAAAGAACCGGTGCCCAAATAAAAAATAAGGGATACTACCTAACTATCCTAAAAAAAATCTTTTTGGTATTTTTAATCGGACTTTAATCATTAAGAAAATTATCCAAAAGATCCATCGTCGGAAAAAGTTCGAGCTTTTTCTGATTTTCTTTTTCTTTTTTTCTATCTTTGTATTTTTTTCCTTTTCTTTCTAAAACTAGACTAAGTCTACTAGGGGTTCCTAAACAAAACTAATAAAAAGAAACAAATTTATACAATTTACCTCACAAGAAGTAGTTCCCCCACCCCACACTTAGCATATGCATAGTCCCTAGTGCATGTAAAAATGTAAAGCAAAGTAGGGTAAAAAGAAAAACTCCGTGCTAGTCGGATTCCTCCTCCTGAGAATGCCTGCCAGCCGGAGCTTCGAGCTCATTATCAGCTCCCAGGGGCACCATAGCCATGGGCCCCGTGACTTCATCACCAATCTCATCCTCAGTGTCAGAGCCTATGTAAGTGTTCTCATCCTCTGACGGGTGAACGAGACTGCCAGGTGCAATCCCCAACATCTCTTTGGAAGAACTAGACAAATCATTACGTAGATGCATACGCTCCTTTTCTGATACACCCATCCTACTCATGATCCCATCCTCTGACGGGTGAATGGGACTGCCAGGTGCAATCCCCAACATCTCTTTTGAAGAACTAGACAAATCATTGCGTAGATACATACGCTCCTCTCCGATACACCCATCCTACTCATGATCACATTTAAGGAGTTATAGAGATACTTGTTGAAGTTCTCGTCCCTCTCATTCTATGCTGCCTGGGTAAGCTTAGATGTAGTCTCCAACAAAGATGTGATGTCCATCAACCCCTAAGGAGCCTCCACAACCTCGTCATACCCGGGGTATTCAGGCACCCCCCGGGAAAGCATGTACTACGCGAGCAAATTGCCAAAGAAGAATCTCCTGATCTGCCGCCCAAATCATGTGCAGGCCATCTCCCCTAGCATGATCTCACCCACATTTATTGGTCGCCCAGTCATAAAAAAAATATCACACACACTCGAGCTCGAGTTCATTCACTGTTATGTTCAACTGGCATGAGTCGGGCCTGCACAAAATTTTGCCACACTTTGGCGGTCTTGTTGAAATCGAAGCGGATCATCTCAAGATGGGCATAGCCCTTAGTTCTAGTCCACTTGGCATTCGAATTGACGCCACAAAGAGTGTGACGTATCGCCGTGTAGCTTGGGATTTTGACAAATTATTGTAGCCTTCGCGAGTTAGAGTTTTCAACTCCCAAAAATTCACATAAGGACCGCCTATCCAGTGGTACGTCCTTTCCACGGACCCATGTTATGAACAAGTCTGCATTCCAATTGGCATACAGTTCTCACACCATGCTCAAATTTGCATGGCCGGGACATTCTAGGAGTTTATTGATTTTTTGTTCTCGCAACCGGGCAAGCACGTCCGGGAAGTTCTTTTCCATAATTTTCATATTAATACCCATCTCAGAGATGTACCGCCCATATGGCACGAAGTCCGTATGCCATGCGATGGAATCATCACGAACTAGATCCAAACGAGGCCTCAGTCACAATGGTGCCTGCTGTTACAACGACCCGACTTGTCGTTTTGTGAATTAGCATCTTGTTTAGTGACTTAAGGTCCCGAACAGATTTATTATGTGTATTATGACTTGCGTGTGTGGTCGAGTTTAGTTTTCGGTTGATTCAGGATTAAATTTAAAGAATAATTCTTATTTTTGAAGCTTAAATGAAAAGAGTTATCCGGAGTTTGACTTTTGAGCAAACGACTCCGGAATAGGATTTTGATAATGTCAATATCTTCATACGAGTGTGTCTGGGTATTTATTTTGATTTCCGTAGTTGAATTTGGCTCGAAAAGACGAAAATAAGAAATTAAAGGTTTAGAAGTTTGACCAGGGAGTTGACTTTTTGATATCGGGGTCAGAATCCGATTCTGGAAATTGGAATAGGTCCATTATGTTATTTATGAATTATGTACAGAATTTGAGGTCAATCGGACTTGATTTAATAGGTTTCGGCATCAAATATAGAAGTTGGAATTTCTTAGTTTCATTAAGTTTGAATTAAGGTGCCATTTGTCGTTTCGATGTTGTTATATGTGATTTGAGGCCTCGAGTAGGCCCGTAATATGTTTTGGGACTTGTTGGTATATTTGGTTGGGGGTCTCGGGGGCCTCGGGTGTGTTTCGGATCATTTTGGGCTACTTTGGATGCTGACTTTCTGATGTCTGGTGTTGTTTTTCGCGTTCGCGAGGAACGATTTGGCTTCTGGGATTTTGTTCTTCGCGTTCGCGAAGAAGGAAATCCTATTGTCCGTCACCCGAATTCAGAAGCTTATATCTTGCAATCTATAAGGAATTTAAAGATGATCCAAAAATGAAAGTTGTAGCCCTTTGTATCTAGTTTTTAAACAATTAAACCGTTTAGTATTTGAAGTTGTGTACAAAAGGTTATGATGGATAAACTACAGGCTATCTGGGAAGAGTTTGGAAATCGCGAAAAAGAAATTGCTACTGCATAGGGCTAAATTTGAAAGCTTATATCTAGAAGTCTATAAGGAATTGGGATGTGAAAAAAACATGAAAGTTGTAGTCCTTAATGTCTAGTTTTCAAAAAGTCAAATCATTCATCATTTGGAGTTTTGTACTAAAGGTTATGCCCATTATACTAGAGGCTATCTGTGAAGAGTTTGGAAATGACTGTTGAAAATTTTGTTCATCGCGAATGCGAGGGAGGGTCGCGAACGCGAAGAACAAACCCCTGGGCAGCAGAATAAAGTCAAAAAATGAGACTTCGTCTCATTATTCCATTTTTGGACGAAGGAAGCTCAGGTAAGGCAATTTTTCGAGAGTTTTTCAAGGACAACATTGGGGTAAGATTTCCTAACTCGATTTTGGTTTAAATACATGAATCTATTATTGTTTTTATCATGAAATTAGTGAATTGGGTTGAAAATGGTAGAAAAATTCTATACCTTAAATTGAGGATTTGGTGATCGATTCGTTATCGGAATCTGATAAAATTTGTATGGTTGAACTCATATCGGAATGGGTGTTCGGATTTCATAAAAACTCTATCGGGTTTCGAGAAGCGTGCCGCGCGTGACTTTTTAGAATAAAAATTTAAGTCGGTATTTTATTATTCGGAATTATTTTTGATGAATTTTAATAAAGTTATACAATTAATTTGGATTGATTTGAGCTGTCCGGAGATCAATTCAGGCAAGAAGGCTATTTTAGAATATCGGTATAACTTCAAAAAGATAAGTATCTTGCCTAACCTTGAGTGGAGGAATTACCCCTTAGGCATTGAGTCATATATGCCATATGTGTAAATGTGAAAGCCGTGTACGCGATGAGACGAGTACGTACTCGGGCTTATATATGCAAATTTTATTGGTTTAAAGTCTTAGGCATTTTTATGTGTTACATTGGAAATTTGTTGGTACTTTTTAAATCTTTGTTTGTTGAATTTGTTTTTATATGATAATTTGGTGTGATTGCCACCTTGAGTTTTATGTAAATCCCGTATTTTTGTTGAGTTGATATTTTCTGGAGATAATTTTATTATGGATTATTCATTTACAAATAATTTATTAAATAAATTTAAAAGGAGGCATTAATTTATTTACCAAAAAATTTGAATTAAAGAAGGCGTTATTCCTTGATGAATTACTTTCCAGTTCATGTTGTTGAAATTTGTATTGAGTTATAAAGGCCGTAAATCATATTGAGGCAAAGTGTTAAATTGTAAAATATTATTTTGTTGAGTTGTTCACTTCCGGATATTTTTGATAAGATTTTGTGCACATTATGGTCGAGCCATGGGCTCCTTATTGTGGAAAATAATGTATTATTGATTTCTGCGGCAAGTTGTAATATTTGAGCACTTGATGTGCAATTTGTGATATGTTAATGTGCAATTTGTGATATGTTGTAATATTTGAGCACTTGATGTGCAATTTTTAATAGGTTGTAATATTTGAGCACATGAGGTGCAATTTGTGATATATTTTGATATTTGAGCACTTGATGTGCAACTTTATAATATGTTGTGATATTTGAGCACTTGAAGTGCAAGTTGTGTTATGCTGTGATAATCGGGCACTTGAGGTGCGAATTGTGATATATTATGATATTGATACGCATGCGGTGGTATAACGTTTGGGTGTTGAAACGCATGCAGTGAGATAAGGGGGGCTTGATATGCGTGGCTAGTAGGGGAACTACTAGAAGCCATGCGGTGTGATAAAGGTGGCTAAAACGTGGGATGCTATTTCGGGAAAACAATTTTTAAAAACTAAATGTGAAGGCTCCCGCGGTGATATAAGGAAATGTTAAAATTTATTTATGATTTGGGACTACGAGGCGGTACCTCGGGAGTGTCCTTTGTTGAAATGTATTTATGATTTGGGACTACGAGGCGGTACCTCGGAAGTACCCTTTGTTGATATTTCTCTATGGCTGCACTTGCCTTTGGTTATTTTATTTTTTCGTGATATGTAAATTCATTTGTTCTTCCGTGATGTATTATTTGATTTTATTATGTATTTTGTATTCCTTGTTGTATTGTTTTGGCTTTGTCTCTTTGTACAAGACTCTGAGGATTTGTGTTTCTGGTTTTTACGGGTTTTCGAGGTTTGAGTTGTTTCGAATAAAAGAAATTGCTATTATATTTTAATTTAATAAATTTTACATCCACGTCAATAGCTATAGGATGCTTCATTTTAATTGAAATATCATTTTCTTCATTCAAACGAGTTCAAAAATAAATTCATTTCTTTGTTGATTTCGTACTTGGTTTAAAAATTGTAAACTTACTTTATTTAAAATAAATTGATCCTGCGGATCTTATATACATTGATATTTTGGTACGTGAGTTGTCTGTACGGTTGTAATATAGATATGGGCACGAGGTGCAGTGAAAATATGAAAGTGGATTGAGACCCGTATTTTATGATTATGAAATGAGGTGTCATAACGTGACTTTTATTTGAAAGAATTATACTCGAAGGATTATTTGAAGGTATTATATTCGAAAGATCTTTATTTGAAAAACTTATATTTAAAAGATTTAGAGTTGAAGGACTTGATTAATTGATTGTACTTGTGTTCCTTATTCGTTTGAACAATATTTATGGTGTTCTTGTTATCTTGTTGTTCATATCCATGATTGATCTTTGTTGCCGTCACTGCTACGTGTTTTCTATTATTCATGTATATTACTATATTGCACAGGTTAAATGACTAGTGAGTGTCTTGACTGTACCTTGTCACTACTCCACCGAGGTTAGTCTTAATACTTACTAGGTATCGACTGTGGTGTACTCTTACTACACTTTTGTACATTTTTGTGCAGAGCCAGGTATTGGATATATCGGATTCGGACAGAGATTAGAGCGTGATTGCAAGGATTCAAGGTAGGGCTGCTTGGTTGTCGCAGTTCCTTGGAGTCTTTCCATTTTTATTGTACTGTCCACTCTTATTCGAACAGTATTATATATTCGATCCTTGGGATCACTGAATGTACTCAGTTAGAGTTCGTGACTCAGTATTGCCAGTCTTGGGAGGTTTTTATATTTGTTTCCGCTTTTAGTTTCGGCACTTGTATTAAATTGTATGTTTCAAAAAAAAATATGGCTCGAAATATTATTGTAATCGGCTTACCTAGTCTTAGAGACTAAGTGCCATCACGACGCCTGTGTTGGGATTTTGGGTTGTGACAAGTTGGTATCAGAGCTCTAGGTTCATAAGTTGTACGAGTCACGGACGAGTCTAGTAGAGTCTTGCGGATCGGTACGGAGACGTCTGCACTTATCTTCAAGAGGCTACAGAATTGTTAGGAAATTTCTACTTCTTTCATTCATGTCATGCAGAATTTGTTGATTTTGGAGTTTGAGCCTTTGTATCTCTATTCTCTCATGGATGGTGAGGAGACACGCTAATGGGTTAGCTAAGCAAACACCCGCACATTCTGCTAGGGCCGCAAGAGGCCGGGGCTGAGGTAGAGGCCGAGGAAGGGCATGTGCCGCAGCTAGAGCACATGTCAGATCAGCAGTTCAGGAGCCGCCAGTAGCTCCAGTTGGGGGACAGGTACTGGAAGCACCTGTTGTAACCCTCGGACTTCAGTACACTTTAGCACAGTTCCTGAACATGTTTGGTACATTGACTCAGGCGGTATTATTCTCCGTTTCACCAGATATTTCACAGATTGAGGGAGGAGTCCAGAGTCCTACTGCCCGTACTCCAGAGCAGCAGGTTCATGTTGGTCAGGTTTCGAGTATAGTACCTGTACAACCTGTTATTCCGGTTCAGCCTGAGGTCAGGCCAGGGGCAGCAGAAGAAGAACAAAAGAGACTTGAGAGATTTAAGAAGTATAGTCCACGTTCCTTTAGTGGCACAACTACCGAGGATGCCCAGGAATTTCTAGAAAAATATCATCGTATTCTCCGCACCATGGGCATTGTGGAAGTGAGCGGAGTTGCCTTTACTACATTTCAGCTGTCAGGAGCAGCGTATCAGTAGTGGCAAGTTTATGAAGAAGGTAGACCAGCCGATGCAATACCACCAACTTGGGCTTAATTTTTGGCGATGCTTTTGAAAGAGTTTGTTCCCTAGACTCTCCGGGAATGTGGCTCACAGAGTTTGAATGGATGTGTCAAGGCACCATGACGGTGTCAGAATATGCTATCAGATTTGAGTGAGTTAGCCCTCCATGCACCTATCTTGGTTTCTACAGTTAGAAAGCGAGTCCGCAGATTCATTGAAGGGCTCGATTATGATTTTAAAATATGTATGGCTCGAGAGCTGTAGATTGACATTCCATTTCAGCAAGTAGTAGAGATTTCCAGGATGTTAGAACGTGTTCAAAGTGAGGAGGAGGAGTCTAAGGAGGCCTAAAGGTCTCGGAACTCTGGAGGATTTAGTGGACTCTACAACTATGACTCATCATGGCGGAGGCTCGGGCAGTCGGTCAGCCCAGTTCACAATTCAGAATACTCGTAGTGCTCCAGTTAATACTTTTAGTGCACCACCGGCACGGAGTTCTTACAATGATTATTCCAGTTATCTGGCACAGACTCTGTATGAGAAGTCGCGCCCGCAGAGGGGTCGTTATGAGTGTGGTGATAGTAGGCACATCATGAGAAATTGTCCCAGACTTGGGAGGGGCGGATTTTATCAGAACACTCATGCTATATGTTTTATTCAAGTTAATACTCCACGTACACAACCAGTTAGGGGTGGAGGACAGGCGGGTAGAGGGCGCCCAAGAGGGGGAGTCCCGGCCCGTTGATATAATTGCTATGACTTGGCTGAGGCCAATACACCAGATGGTGTCATTACATGTATGATTTAATTTATAATAAAAAGAGCACTATTCTTATTTTGATTCAATTCTGATTATCGAGGTAAGACCTCCAATCGTGCTCCATATAGGGCGAGTTTGTGATTTGTACACCACTCACGTGTTTATCCATGTTGGGAGATTTGATGGTGTTAGTCCGTGTCTATCATTTTATTATGCATACTATTGAGGGCTATGAGTCCAAAAGTGACTTTTTGTTACTCACTATAGTGGGTTTTGGTGTAATTTCGGGATAATTGATTAATATTTTATAAATTATATGCCTTACCGGTATGGGGTTCATTACGTGTTGTGAAATAGTTTCACGGAATTTATTAAAAAGAAGAGAAAAAAATGGAAAATTTCAGTTGGCACAATGTGCAAAGTACTTGTGATTCAGAATTGAGGATGAGATCCTCATAGTTTAATGTGATTTGATATGTTTAACCCGTGCTACGTGCCGCAGTGGAAGTTATATCACGATAAGATCCTTGTGTGGTTAAATTCATGTGTTTTAAATTCACCCTTTGTGAAATTTAATTTGTACTATAGTACTGATAAGGAGTCATGCATGTTAGACTTATTTGATAATTCTTTTATGTATTTCTGTGCATATTTAGCCATATTTGTGCTGTAATTATTGAGTTTTAGCCTACAAGATGAGTGCCCAGGTGACGTTAAATGTGTCTCGTTAATTCGGGTAAGTAATTATGAGGTCTTCATGACTTGTGTCTCATTGTTAGTAAGGTGAAGCTTTGAAACGAGATTTTAGTCAACATGAGGTTAATTGACGATGCTGTAATTGATTATGAACAACTATTATGATCAGAGATGTGGTTGTGGGCATACGTATGATGTATGCGAGTGTAGGCACGAGTTGCTACAGTCGGTTTAAACTAATACCGTGTGTCGATATGAAAATCAGACCTTTTGAAAATGTTTGGAGTGTAAGAAAAATTGGTTTTAAAGTTTATAAGTGTGGATAAAAGAAATAGTCTTCAACTGAGATGGTGTTATCGGACTTATGTCAATTGCGGTGATGTAGGATCACCCGCGAATATATGTATAGTAAATACACTCAATAAATTGAAGTCCTCAGAATAAGTCTCGGCACGTTCGAGGACGAACGTATATTTAAGAGGGGGAGAATGTAACGACTCGACTTGTAGTTTTGTGAACTAGCGTCTCGTTTAGCGACTTAAGGTCCCGAGCAGCTTTATAATGTGTATTATGACTTGCGTGTGTGGTCGAGTTTGGTTTTCGGATGATTCCGGATTAAATTTAAAGAACAATTCTTATTTTTGAAGCTTAAATGAAAAAAGTTGACCGTAGTTTGACTTTTGAAAACAACGACTCCGGAATAGTATTTTGATGATGTCAATAGCTTCGTATGGTCATTTCGGACTTAGGAGTGTGTCTGGGTATTTATTTTGAAGTTCGTAGTTGAATTTGGCTTGAAATGATGAAAATAAGAAATTGAAGGTTTGAAAGGTTGACCGGGGAGTTGGCTATTTGATATTGGGGTCGGAATCCGATTATGGAAATTGGAATAGGTCTATTATGTCATTTAAGACTTGTGTGCAAAATTTGAGGTCAATCGGACTTGATTTGATAGGTTTCGGCATCGAATGTAGAAGTTGGAATTTCTTAGTTTCATTAAGTTTGAATTGAGGTATAATTTGTCGTTTCGATGTTGTTATATGTGATTTGAGGCCTCGAGTAGGTCCATAATATGTTTTGGGACTTGTTGGTATATTTGGTTGGGGTCTCGGGGGCCTCAGGTGTGTTTCAGGTGTGTTCGGATCATTTTGGGCTACATTGGATGCTGGTTTTCTGATGTCTGGTGTTGTTCTTCGCGTTCGCGAGGTGTCTATCGCATTCGCGAGGAAGGATTTGGCTTCTGGGATTTTGTTCTTCGCGTTTGCGGAAAAGGAAATCCTGTTGTCCGTCACCCGATTTCGGAAGCTTATATCTTGCAATCTATAAGGAATTTGGAGATGATCCAAATATGAAAGTTATAACCCTTTGTGTCTAGTTTTCATACAATCAAACCATTTAGAGTTTGGAATTGTGTACAAAAGGTTATGATAGATAAACTATAGGATATCTGGGAATAGTTTGAAAATCGAGAAGAAGAAATTGCTACTGCATAGGGCTGACTTTGGAAGCTTATATCTCGAAATCTATAAGGAATTGGTAGATGAGCAAAACATGAATATCGTAGCTTTTGATATGAATGTCGTAGCCCTTTATATTAGAGACTTTCTGAGAAAAATTTGGAAATGACTGTTGTCACACCTCCTTTTTACCCCCAAAATGATGAAATGAGTATTATTGATTGTGGATGGTGGGTTAAAGAGTTTTTCCAATTAAAGTGACAAACTTGAATAGGGATTATTTTATTTACAGAGTCGCCACTTGAAATTAATTTTTTGGGTGTTTCAAGTCACCTTTTGTTTGAATCCCTAGTCAAAGGAAGATTTGACTCTTTTATTATTGGTCTGCAAAACAAAATCCGGGTAAGGAATTCCGTTGACCGGGGAGAAGGTGTAAGGCATTCCCCGAGTCCCGTGGTTTTAGCACGGTCGCTTCATTGACTACAACTTGGCTTAATTATTAGGCCCAAAACCACACGTAGCACGTCATATTGACCCATTTGACTTAGTGAGATTTCTTACAGCTTTCTTCTCCAAGCTTTCACAAAAATAAACTAATGATAAAATAATATTTAACTCCATGACACATGCTCAAAACAGAATTACTGCAAATGCAAGTGACATGGACAGAAACTGCAAATAATGAAGTAAATATCTAGAATATGAATTAGCGAATTAAGACGACAAACAAAGGCATGCTAATACAAGATATCAATTAAGTGACAGAACTTTTACTTAAACTAACAGGAGCAAAAATAAAAAAAATAAAAAAAAATTAATTAAAGGGGGGAAGGAGACCTTATGTGAAGCTTTTCAAATATGTGTATTGATATAAAACTCCAAATGTATACAGCAAAGTGGGACTCCGATTGTCAAACTCGCCCACAGAAAACGGACAGCAACAAAACCTCGGACTGGAGCTTTCGAACCTCAAGTGACTCGAACAACGACTTCAAACAAGGAGCCCGAACTCGCCGGTAGCCTCTGTTTTTGACATAGGAATAGTGGCTGTTTCGGGGTGGTTTGGTGCTGGATTCTTTGGCTGAAAAGAAATAGCTTTTTTCTTGCTGATTTTCGTCACCCTTTTTTGGCTATTTTTGCAGCGAATTTTTTGCTGGAAAAGGGCTGTTTTTCAGGTATTTTCTGAGCTGTTTTTTGGAGTGATTTTTGGCTATTTTTTCCTCTGTTTTGAACTGATTTTTGCTGGGGTTTTGATGTGGAAACAGAGCTGGTTTATGGACTATTTTCGGATCCGAATTTGAGTGAGAAAAACAGTGTATTTTCCGCCCCTTTTTTGGGTGAATTTGGACTGATTTATGCATGTGGGAGGGGGACAAGCATGGGGGGACAAAAAATAATGGGGGGACAAAGCATGGGGGACAAGAATAATGGGGACACGCGCGGAAAGACGGGAGCGGAAAATATTCAAACACGGTAAAAAAATTAAGTGCTCACAACTGTTGAAGATTTTGTTTATCGCAAATGCGAGGGGAGGGTCGCGAACGCGAAGAACAAACCCCTGGGCAGCAGAATAAAGCCAAAAAGTGAGACTTCGTCTCATTCTTCCATTTTTGGATGAAGGAAGCTCCGGTGAGGCGATATTTCGAGAGTTTTTCAAGGACAACATTGGGGTAAGATTTCCTAACTCGATTTTGGTTAAAATATATGAATCTATTGTTATTTTTATCATGAAATTAGTGAATTGGGTTGAAAATGGTAGAAAATTTTTATACCTTAAATTGAGGATATGGTGATCGATTTGTTATCGAAATTTGATAAAATTGGTATGGACGAACTCGTATCGGAATGAGTGTTCGGATTTCGTAAAAACTCTGCCGAGTTCCGAGAGGCGGGCCCTGCGTGACTTTTTAGAATAAAATTTTAAGTCGGCATTTTATTATCCGAAATTATTTTCGATGATTTTAATGAAGTTATACAATTAATTTGGATAGATTTGAGCTGTTCGGAGGTCAATTCAAGAAAGAAGGCTATTTTGGAATATCGGCATAACTTCAAAAAGGTAAGTATTGTGCCTAACATTGAGTGGGGGAATTACCTCGTAGGCATTGAGTCATATATGCCATATGTGTAAATGTGAAAGCCGTGTACGCGATGTGACGAGTACGTACTCGGACTTATATGTGCAAATTTTACTGGTTTAAAGTCTTGGGCATTTTTATGTGTTACATTGGAAATTTGTTGGTACTTACTAAATCCTTGTTTGTTGAATTTATTTTTATATGATAATTTGGTGTGATTGCCACCTTGATTTTTATGTAAATCCCGTATTTTTAAATCCCGTATTTTTGTTAAGTTGATATTTCCGGGAGATAATTTCATTATGGATTATTCATTTGCAAATAATTTATTAAATAAATTTAAAAGGAGGCCTTAATCTATTTACCAAAAATATTGGATTAAAGAAGGCGTTGTTCCTTGATGAATTACTTTCCAGTTCATGTTGTTGAAATTGATATTGAGTTATAAAGGCCGTAAATCATATTGAGACAAAGTGTTAAATTGTGAAATATTATTTCGTTGAGTTGTTCACTCCCGGATATTTTTGTTAAGATTTTGTGCATATTATGGTCGAGCCCTGGGCTCCTTATTGTGAAAAATAATGTATTGTTGATTTCTGTGGCACGTTGTAATATTTGAGCACTTGATGTGCAATTTGTGATATGTTATAATATTTGAACACTTGATGTGCAATTTGTGATATGTTGTAATATTTGAGCACTTGATGTACAATTTTTGATATGTTGTAATATTTGAGCACTTGAGGTGTAATTTGTGATATGTTTTGATATTTGAGCATTTGATGTGCAAATTTATAATATGTCATGATATTTGAGCACTTGAGGTGCAAGTTGTGTTATGCTGTGATAATCGGGCACTTGAGGTGCAAATTTTGATATATTGTGATATTGATACGCATGCGGTGGTATAAGATCAGGGTGTTGGAACGCATGCGGTGAGATAAGGGGGGCTTGATACGCGTGGCTAATAGGGAAACTACTATAAGTCATGCGGTATCATAAGGATGCCCAAAATGCGAGATGTTATTTCGGAAAAAATAATTTTAAAAACGAAATGTGAAAGCTCCCGCAGTGATATAAGGAAAAATTAAAATTTATTTATGATTTGGGACTACGAGGTGGTACCTCGGGAGTTCCCTTTGTTGAAATTTATTTATGATTTGGGACTACGAGGCGGTACCTCAGAAATGCCCTTTGTTGATATTTTTCTATGGCTGCACTTGCCTTTGGTTATTTTATTTTTCGTGATATGTAAATTCATGTGTTCTTCCGTGATGTATTATTTGATTTTATTATGTGTTTTATATTCCTTGTTGTATTGTGTTGACTTTGGCTCTTTGTACAAGACTCTGAGGATTTGTGTTTCTGGTTTTTATTGATTTTCGAGGTTTGAGTTATTTCGAATAAAAGAAATTGCTATTATATTTTAATTTAATAAATTTTACATCCAAATCAGTAGCTATCAGATGCTTCATTTTAATTGAAATATCATTTTCTTCACCCAAACGAGTTCAAAAATAAACTCATTTCTTTGTTGATTTCTTACTTGGTTTAAAAATTATAAACTTACTTTATTGAAAATAAATTGATCCTGCGGATCTTATAGACATTGATATTTTGGTACGTGAGTTGTCTGTGCGATTGTAATATAGATATGGATACGAGGTACAGTAAAAATATGAAAGTGGGTTGAGACCCGTGTTTTATAATTATGAAATGAGGTGTCATAGAATGACTTGTATTTGAAAACATTATACTCGAAGGATATTTATTTGAAGAAATTATATTCGAAAGATTTTTATTTGAAAAACTTATATTTGAAAGATTTATATTTGAAGTACTTGATTAATTGGTTGTACTTGTGTTCCTTATTCGTTTGAGCAATATTTATGGTGTTCTTGTTGCCTTGTTGTTCATATCCCTGATTGATCTTTGTTGCTGTCACTGCTACTTGTTTTCTATTATTCCTGTATATTACTATATTGCACGGGTTAAATGACTAGAGAGTGCCTTGACTGTACCTCGTCACTACTCTACCGAGGTTAGTGTTGATCTTACTGGGTACCGACTGTGGTGTACTTATACTATACTTTTGCACATTTTTGTGCAGAGCCAGGTATTGAAAATATCGGATTCAGACAGAGATTAGAGTGTGATCGTAAGAATTCAAGGTAAGGTTGCTTGGTCGTCGCTGTCCCTTGGAGTCTTTCCATTTTTATTGTACTGTCCACTCTTATTCGAACAATATTATATATTCGATCCTTGGGACCACTGAATGTACTCAGTTAGAGATTGTGAATCAGTATTACCAGTCTTGGGAGGTTTTTATATTTGTTTTCGCTTTTGGTTTCGACACTTGTATTAAATTATATCTTTTAAAAAAACAATATGGCTCGAAATGTTATTGTAATCAGCTTACCTAGTGTTAGAGACTAAGTGCCATCACGATGCTTGTGGTGGAATTTTGGGTCACGACAGCTATGATCCGTCGGCATCTTGTTTCCCTTTAGCTTGCCTAGATGATCCTTCCCCTTTCTTGCGCTTTGTAGGTGCGGAAGCAGTGATGGAGGACTTCCCTACTCCAGCCCTTGTTTGCACTATCACGAGCCATAGCAACCTACAACACAAATAAGCATAAATATGAGAATAAATCAAAAATTCCGCCTAAGGTTATCGTGAGAGTCAAAGATGACCCCTCCCCCCCCCCCCCACACACTTAAAACCGAAGGCTCACTGTACTATACTCACAATCATACTTTTAAAACGCACAAGTGTTGCACCATAAGGCAATGGGTACTCTAGACTTCCCCATGTCGTGCAATTATAGCTCACGAGCTATGCCACAGAAATCAAGTGGTCGATCATGGCGAAGTGATTTAGCCTTAATGCAAGCAAGTGGCACATGGTCCTTAATCTCTACAACTACTACACTACATTAGCTAATTCTACAAAGTGCTACAACACACATAATACAAGATACATGGTGTGGGCGACATGTGCACATTAAAACCAAGCTCCGAATTATGTAAAATCTCCCCTACACACCCCACACTTAGCCCGATATCACATACAACTACACTCGGTTACTCAGACTTCACCGGTGCACAAAGTACTCATTCAAATATTTTAGCAAACACACTAGGGGCATGAAGTGTGTGCAGTTTAGTTCAACATCGGTGGAACATGGTGGCCCTCCCAAATTTCAACGAAATAGAGAAAATTCTAGTTTAATACTCCATATACAAAGCAACAATAAAGTTATCACAATCAATTTTATTGCACAATAGGGCCACCCACCATAGAAAAGAACTCCAAAGAACTAATTATGGGAGAAATATTAAGGCTGGGGCGTTTGGAACGGGAATGGGGAACTTACTCACAAAATAAAGTTAATGGAGAAGAGGGAACATACCTTGATGATTGAGGATGAAAGCAAGCAAGAAAAACTTGAAAAACTTGAGAGAGGGGGGAAGGGGATCGCGGGCAGCAGAGAGCGTGAGAGAGAGAGAGTAACAGGTATTTGGGTTTTTGGGGAATTTGAGTTATGTTTTAATTTGTGGTGGGGATAGGGATGGGTTATAAGGTGGGTTATAAGGTTAGGATAGATGGGTATATGGGTCGGGTTTTATGGGTATAGGTATTGATCTAATAAATTGAAAACAAAATAAAAACAACAATAAAAAAAAATCAATACTTACCTGCCCCCAGCCCAGCGCCCCATGCTAGGCCTGGCGCTGGGGCTTTGAGCATTCAGTAAACTGCACCCCAGGAAGCGTGGGGTATTGGCCTGGTGTTTTGGCAATTTTCTTTTTTCTTCTTTTTTTTGCATCATCACGAACTAGATCCAAGCGAGGCCTCGGTCGCAATGGTGCCTGCTATGATCCGTCGACAACTTGTTTCCCTTTAGCTTGCCTAGATGATAGCCCTTGCTTGCTCTTTTTAGGTGCGGGAGCAGTGGTGGAGGACTTCCCTAAGCCCTTGCCCTTGTTTGCACTATCACGAGCCATAGCAACCTACAACACGAATAAGCATGAATGTGAGAATGAATCAAGAAATCCGCCTAATATTATCGTGAGAGTCAAAGATGACCCCACACTTAAAATCGAAGGCTCATTGTACTATACTCACAATCGTGGTTTAAAACGCACAAGTGTTGCATCATAAGGCAATGGTTACTCAAGACTTCCCCATGGCGCACAATTATAGCTCACGATCTACGCCACACAAATCAAGTGGTCAATCATGGTGAAATGATTTAGCCTTAATGCAAGCAAGTGGCACGTGGTCTTTAACCTCTACAACTACTACACTATATTAGCTAATTCTACAAAGTGCTACAACATACATAATACAAGATACATGGTGCGGGCGACATGTGCACATTAAAACCAAGCTCTGAATTATGTAAAATCACCCCCACACACCCCATACTTAGCCCGATATCACATACAACTACACTCGGTTACTCAGACTTCACCGGTGCACAAAGTACGCATTCAAATATTTTACAAACACATTGGTGGCATGAAGTGTGTGCAACCTAGTTCAATAATGGTGGAACATGGTGGACCTCCCAAATTTCAACGAAGTAGAGCGAATTCTAGCTTACTACTCCGTATACAACACAACAACAAAGTTGTCACAATCAATTTCCTTGCACAATAGGGCCACCCACCATAGAAAAGAACTCCAAAGAACTAATTATGGGAGAAATTTTGGGGCTGGGGCGTTTGGAAAGGGAATGGGGAACTTACTCACAAAATAAAATTAATGGAGAAGAGGGAAATTCTGGGTGGGTACAATTACAAAAGCCTGCCTTATACTTAAAAACAAAACTAAAGTTTTCACTTAAATAAGTAATTAATCGTGAAATCCTAACAATAGACAATGGAATAAAGATCAACTTTGAGACGAGAATAATCCCTTTAGCCTATCTCGCCGATGGAAAAAGAAAAAAGAACTTAATTACCAGCAGCTATAGCTAAATGTACAAGAACTAATGATATTAAGACATACTTCTAGCAATTCATTTTCATATTTTGGTCATTAAATTAAAGAATATTACATGTTGTGTCATTTGCATCCGTTATCATATTATATTGTTGTTACTACTGTTTGTTGTTTGGTTGCTTTATTTTCAGTATTTCTGGAGGCGAGGGTATATCGAAAAGAGCCTCTCCTCTCTATCTTTTATAAGGCAGGGGTAATGTCTGCGTACAAACTACCTTCCTCAGACCCCACTTATGGTATTGCACTGTTTTTTTATTATTTATTGTAAATTAAAGGTAAAATATATAATTTACCCATTGACATTGTACCCAAATCCCTCTTACATACCTATTGATCACGGAAATAATAATATATAATGACCCAATCGGTCATTTTGAATTTTAGAACCCCGTTCCCTAAAATAAAATTTTCCGTATGTGTTTTTAATAATTTAGGACTTGTTGGTATATGTAGTTGAGGTCCCGAGGTTCTCGGGTGAGTTTCGAATGCTTAACGAATCATTTTTGGACTTGGTTTGATAGCTGAAATTCTGGTTTCTGCAGGTTCTAGTTTCCTTCTACGCGATCGCATGAGAAGGTATGCGATCGCGTAGGGTTAATTGGACAGCTGAAATTTTGTGCTATGCGATCGCCTGGGTGAGTCCGCGATCGCGTAGGTTTGGAAAGCCGTGCTATGCGAATACGTGGCTAAGACCGCGTTCGCGAAGAGGAAATGAAGCAGAAGCTGGACCACGCGCTTAATGCTTCGCGATCGGGTGAGGAGGCTCGGGATCACGTAGGCTTGCGGATACTGTGCTTCGTGATCGCGTGGGATTTTTCGTGATCGCGTAGGGTTATTTTCTGGGAAGAAAAATTTGTGCTATGCAATCGCGTGAGTTAGTCCGCGATCGCGTAGAAGAAATCACTGGGCAGAGAGTTTAAGTTCTGAAAATGGGACTTCGTTCCATTTTCCATTTTTAACGATTTGGAGCTCGGATTTGGACGATATTTGGGAGATTTTCAGATAAAATAACGGGTAAGTGTTCTTAACTCAATATTGGTTAAATTACCCGAATCCATCACTGTTTTTATCATTTAATTAGTGAATTGAGTTGAAAAAGTTTGAAAACCCTCTTGGATAGATTTGAGGATTTGTGGGCCTAATTGTTATTGGAATTTAGTAATTTTGGTATGGGTAGACTCGTGATTGAATGGGCGTTAGTATTTCATAACTTTTGCCAGGTTCTGAGACGTGGGCCCCACGGGCTATTTTTGAGTTAATTTCGGATTTTCATTGAAAAATGTAGTAATTTCTTATAGAATTGATTCCTATAAATTTTAGTGATTGTATCGAATTATTTAAGCTAGATTTTAGCCAGACAGAGTTGGATAATCGTGGAAAAGGCCTTCTAATGGATCAAATTGGAGAAAATTGAGGTAAGTCTCTTGTCTAATCTTGTGAGGGGAAAATTACCCCATAGGTAATTAGAGTAATAATTGTTGCTAATTGTGAGGGCTACGTACGCACGAGGTGACGAGAGTCCGTGCGTAGCTACTATTAATGCTAAAGTCCGGGTAGTTTAGGACTAAAAAGCATGAATTACTTGTGTAAATTTTATTCTTTATTTAATTAATATTATTTGATATATATATATAGTGAATTGTTAGATAAACATATTAAAGGATGAAAATCTCATATACTTGATTTTCTGTTTAAATTAATTAATTGTTAAGATAAATTGTTCTTCCTCCCGAATTTATCTTATAATAAATATACTATCCTTCCGGAGGTACATAAGAAAATGTCCTCCTTTCTTGTGGAGCAGACCGAACGCCTTGGCAGGATAGATGCATCTATGGATCGCGTCGCATGTCCCTCGGCAGTGTACACGACACTCTAAATCGGGTCGTACGACCTCGGCAGAATTCGTGCCTAATAATAATAATTACACGATACTTTGATAGTTTATTGCAGCTTGTGAAGCTAATTAATAAATTAAAAATCTTTAAAAATTAATTATCTCTGTTTCTTAAGGAATTATTGTTATTCATGTAAATGAGGCTAATTGATAAATTGAAAATTTATTGGAATTGAAGGAATTTAATTAATATATTGAGAATTATTGCATTTGAAGGAATTTAAATATTTATGCTGGTTAAATAAATTATTGTTAACTCTGTGAATCATATTAATTTAGATATTCTAGTTTTATTTAAATTATTATTATTGACCCATAGTGAGTGTCAAAGTCGGCCATTTCGTCTCTACCACTTCGAGATTAGGCTTGATACTTACTGGATACACGTTGTTTACATACTCATTCTACACGTGCTGCACGTTTTGTGCAGGAACTGGGGCAAGTACTAGTGGAGGACCTATCATCTTACACCCACGTTATCCAGAGGCGTAGTTGTGAGCTGCCTTTCTGAGCCGTTCTGCAGCTACCAATGTCTCTTCTTGTATTTACATTCTATCTATTTTATTTCAGACAGTATTTGGAGTTTTGTATAACCTACTAGATGCTCATACACTTGTGGCGCCATGTCTTGGCACACACACTAGTAGAATGTTTGTATTTAAATTTTATTCTTGGTTGTTTTAATTTACTAAATTCCTGCAATTAAGAAGAGTTTGATTACTCGGTTAAAATTGAAAGAATTGAATATGGGTTTAAATTTCTAGTTGACTTGCCTAGGTGCTACGAAGATCTATCGTGATTTGAGGCAGCATTATTGGTGGAGACGAATGAAAAAGGATATAGTTGAGTATGTGGCTAGGTGTCTAAATTGTCAGCAAGTTAAATATGAGTACTAGAGGCCAGGTAGCCTACTTCAGCAGATGACTATACCGGAGTGGAAATGAAAACACATCACTATGGACTTTGTAGTTGGGTTGCCGCGGACCTTGCAAACGTTTGATGCAGTTTGGGTCATTGTCGACAGGTTGACCAAGTCGGCATACTTTATTCCTGTTGTGACTACGTATACTCCAGAGAGATTGGCCCAAATTTATATTCAGGAAATAGTTCGGTTGCACGGTGTGCCAATTTCCATCATAACAGATAGAGGTCCTCAGTTTACTTCACATTTCTGGACAGCAGTACAGAGTGAGTTGGGGACCCGTGTAGAGCTCAGCACAGCCTTTCATCCGCAGACCGACGAACAGTCAGAGCGAACAATTCAGATTTTGGAGGATATGCTCAGGGCATGTGTAATTGACTTTGGAGGTTAGTGGGATCGTTTCTTGCCTTTGGCCGAGTTTGCTTATAATAACAGTTACCAATCCAGCATCGAGATGGCTCCATTTGAGGCTTTATATGATCGGCGATGTCGTTCACCTATTGGATGGTTTGAGCCCGGCGAGGCTAAGTTATATGGTACTGATTTGGTGAAGGATGCCTTGGAAAAGGTAAAGTTGATTCAGGAGCGACTTCGTACAATGCAGTCTAAACAAAAGAGTTATGCAGATCAGAAAGCGCGTGATTTATCATTTATGATGGGTGAAATAGTTTTCTTGAAAGTTTCACCGATGAAAGGAATCATGAGATTTGGGAAAAAGGGAAAACTGAGCCCAAAGTTTATAGGCCCATTTGAGGTGTTGAGACGAGTTGGGGAGGTTGCTTATGAGCTTGCATTGCCTCCCAGTCTATTAGGAGTTCATCCGATTTTCCATGTATCTATGCTCCGGAAGTATCATGCCGACCTCTCACATGTGCTAGACTTCAGCACAGTTCAACTAGATAATACTTTGGGCTATGAAGAAGAACCAGTTGCCATTGTTGATAAACAGGTTTGCTAGTTAAGGTCCAAGAGGATTTCTGCAGTAAAAGTCCAGTGGAGGGGCCAACCAGTCAAGGAAGCGACCTGGGAGGCCAAGAAAAATATGCGGAGAAGATATCCACACTTATTCAGCAGTCCACGTACAATTCTAAACCCGTTCGAGGATGAACGATTGTTTAAGAGGTGGAGAATGTAATGACTCAACCGGTCATTTTGAATTTTAGAATCCCGTTCCCTAAAATAAAACTTCTTGTATGTGCTTTTAATGATTTAGGACTTGTTGGTATATTTGGTTGAGGTCCCGAGGGCCTCGGGTGAGTTTCGAATGCTTAACGGATCATTTTTGGACTTGGCTTGATAGCTGAAGTTATGGTTTCAGCAGGTGCAGGTTTCCTTCTATGCGATCACGTGAGAAGGTATGCGATCGCGTAAGGTTAATTGGGCAGCTGAAATTATGTGCTATGCGATCGCGTGGGTGAGTCCGCGATCGCGTAGGTTTGGCAAGCCATGCTATGCGAACGCGTGGCTAAGACCGCATTCATGAAGAGGAAACGAAGCAGAAGCTGGACCACGCGCTTAATGCTTCGCGATCGCGTGAGGAGGCTCGCGATCGTGTAGGCTTGCGGAGACTATGATTCACGATCGCGTAGGGTTATTTTCTGGGCAGAAAAATTTCTGCTACGCGATCGCGTGAGTTGGTCCGCGATCGCGTAGAAGAAATCACTGGGCAGAGAGTTTAAGTTCTGAAAATGGGACTTCGTCCCATTTTCCATTTTTAACGATTTGGAGCTCGGATTTGGACGATGTTTGGGAGATTTTCAGAGAAAATAACGGGGTAAGTGTTCTTAACTCAATATTGGTTAAATTACCCGAATCCATCACTGTTTTTATCATTTAATTGGTGAATTGAGTTGGAAAAGTTTGAAAACCCTCTTGGATAGATTTGAGGATTTGAGGACCGAATTATTACTGGAATTTAGTAATTTTGGTATGGGTAGACTTGTGGTTGAATGGGCGTTAATATTTCGTAACTTTAACCGAATTCTGAGACGTGGTCCCCATGGGCTATTTTTGAGTTAATTTCGAATTTTTATTGAAAAATGTAGTATTTTCTTATAGAATTGATTCCTATAAATTTTAGTGATTGTATCGAATTATGTTGGCTAGATTCGAGCCAGACAGAGTTGGATAATCGTGAAAAAGGCCTTCTAGTGGATTAAATTAGAGCAAATTGAAANTATGTGGCCCAAGAATGCCACTGAATCAAGCCAAAATTCACACTTAGAAAATTTTACATACAACTTCTTCTCCCTCAAAGTCTGAAGCACGGTCCTCCGGTGTTGCTCATGATCTTCCTGAGACCGGGAATATACCAGGATGTCGTCAATAAATAAATGACGAAGGAATATAGATAAGGTCGGAACACACTGTGAATCAAATGCATAAAGGTTGCTGGGTCATTGGTCAGCCCAAATGACATGACAAGAAACTCATAGTGACCATATCTGATCCTGAAAGCAGTCTTCGGGATATCCGGCTCCTGAATCTTCAACTGATGATAGCCAGAACGCTAGTCAATATTGGAAAACACCCTGGCACCTTGTAACTGATCAAATAAATCATCAATGCGAGGTAAAGGATACATGTTCTTCACTGTAACCTTGTTCAACTACTGATAATCAATACACATACGCATAGAACTATCCTTCTTCTTCACAAATAAGACCGGAGCACCCCAAGGTGATACACTGGGCCTGATGAAACCCTTATCAAGCAACTCCTGCAA
>AWOL01S0002490.1:235803-249550 GCA_000715115.1 Nicotiana otophora | reverse complement strand
ACACTATTTTACGCTTGTTCTTGTCAAGTATCTTTGCTTTTAGGTTAAAATATGTCAAACTCATAAAACGCATCCACACACGGTGACAATAGCCTCAGATTCCATGGTAAAAACGAAAATTGGATTGCTCCAGGAGTCGAGGTGGCACAGGTTAATCTCAGGGGAGCACCGGTTGCCAACCTAGTCGATATCAGTTCGCACGTTGCTCTAAACGCGGACCTAGGCGCAAATCTCGATGGAAGTGTACGCAGAGAAGGCTGATCTAGTGGCCAAGGAACACATGGCAGGGGAGATGAAGGACTCAGTCTCCAAGTGATATTCGAGACGCTTCAGGCTCAGCAAGCCGCTATTGCTCAATTACAAAATCAACATAGAGCTCCAAATAGGGTTGAGCCGAAAACTACTCGCCGTACCGAGCCAGGAAAGGTCGAATGGTAACGAATCGGGGACTGATCCTACGGTAATGAAAATGCTCGAAGAGCTCGCCAAATGAATTGAATCAGGGGACAAGAGAATCGAAGCCAACGATAAAAAAGTGAAAACATACAACTCTCGAGTTGATCAGATACCGGGGGCACTACCAATCTTAAAAAGAATGGATTCGAANTTATCTATTTAATTTGTTGTTTATCAATTGATGCTGGTTTAAATCACATATCCTTAAAACCAGAATATAAGTTTAATTGTTACTCAATTTTTAAGGTAAACAGTATGGCGCCCACAGTGGGTCTAAGGATAATAGTGATTGTTCAGTACTGATTCTGGTAAAACACACTATTTTACGCTTGTTCTTGTCAAGTATCTTTGCTTTTAGGTTAAAATATGTCAAACTCATAAAACGCATCCACACACGGTGACAATAGCCTCAGATTCCACGGTAAAAACGAAAATTGGATTGCTCCAGGAGTCGAGGTGGCACAGGTTAATCTCAGGGGAGCACCGGTTGCCAACCTAGTCGATATCAGTTCGCACGTTGCTCTAAACGCGGACCTAGGCGCAAATCTCGATGGAAGTGTACGCAGAGAAGGCTGATCTAGTGGCCAAGGAACACATGGCAGGGGAGATGAAGGACTCAGTCTCCAAGTGATATTCGAGACGCTTCAGGCTCAGCAAGCCGCTATTGCTCAATTACAAAATCAACATAGAGCTCCAAATAGGGTTGAGCCGAAAACTACTCGCCGTACCGAGCCAGGAAAGGTCGAATGGTAACGAATCGGGGACTGATCCTACGGTAATGAAAATGCTCGAAGAGCTCGCCAAATGAATTGAATCAGGGGACAAGAGAATCGAAGCCAACGATAAAAAAGTGAAAACATACAACTCTCGAGTTGATCAGATACCGGGGGCACTACCAATCTTAAAAAGAATGGATTCGAAAAAGTTTGTACAAAAATCGTTTCTTCCAAGTGCGGCTCCGAAACCTATTCCAAAGAAGTTTCACATATTTTATATTATATGTTTTTCATCAACTCATTTTAAAAGTATGATGTTGAACATGAAAGTTTTTTCATAATATATTTAAATTCTGGAAAAAGCTGTCTATAACTCTTTTATTTTGTTTGGTTGTGCATAAAGAAATTATACACCTATGGTCCTATACCGAGTTACTTGAATAAAAAGTCTCCATATCCTTTTCTATTCCATTTACTATTTAGCTAAAACTAAAATAAAGAATGTAGTATTATTCTATTGTATTTCTTTATTTTTGTTATTCGTTATACGAACATGAATACATAAAATAACTTTTATTATCTTCTACCTTCATGAGCCGATCTATATATTTTTATACTTATTTTGGTTTAATGTGTAAGAAACTATAAGCAATTATTAGAAGATACATTAAAATTTATTTTTCATATTATGCTAACTAGCATGAAGGACAAATGCACAGCTATAGACAATATGGTGGCCTAATTTCGCCTTACCAACCCCAAGAAAACTCCGAATACAGACTTAGATCGTTTGTACAGATAATATTTTTGGGTTCTAAGATCAAAAGTTGAGAGAAAAATAGTCAAGATCGTACGCTAAGGTCCCTAATCAATCACTTAGAGGAAAAGAAAGTGATCGAGCGATGACAACCAGGAGTAGATAAAAGACAACATTTGATTGTCCATAAAACTCGGTAAATATAAAAGATAACATTTGATACATTCAGATGTAGAATCTGCTAGATGCATGGTTATGGATGGAGAAAGAAACCTCTCTAAAACAAAGAGTAGATTATGGATGCTATTTTGTGATAGTAAATGTTTCTAATTTATTGGAATAACTTCTACAATATTTTTTATCGATTAAGAAATAAATATTTGAATAGACATCTTATATCAGTTAATTTATGTCTTTTAGAATGAGCTTGAGAATATATAACTTTCCAATTATTTTTAGTTAACTTTTAAATTTCCAATAAGGTTATATGTTCTTGTTGAAACTAAAAAGAAAGCATGATAATTTATGAAATTGAAGTAATAAAATTATAAAACTAGGAGAAATATAAAGTTGAACAGAGTAATTAAGATGGTAGATTGAGAACTTATATGGGGTAGAATTTCTTCCTTCTTGAGTAATTGACTAAATAGGATCAACAATTATTATTTTCAAGAATTCTTTTCTTGTAAACTTTGTTTTTTGTAACCTAAACATAATTTTCACTATAAAAAGCATATAATTCATTAAGACGAGTTACACGCACAAAGCGCGTACTCTAAGACTAGTGATCTAAAAAGTCTAAGGAGCTTTACTCCCGTAAATGATCTAAAAAGTCTAAGGAGCTTTACTTCAGTAAATGATCTAGCTTTAGTCAAAGTAATTCAAATGATTAATGTTATTAAATAATTTTTGTAATAAATCTGTCAAAACCTTTAATGAGCACTTATTTTGAATCACAAGGAATGGATATTGATGTCCAAATAAGTATCTCGGCATTGCTATTTGCTACTTTACAACTTGTTTAGATGGTTGTTACCCATTGTATCGTATTGTATTGTTATCTTAATACAATATTTGTTTTGATTGTCTATTTAAAATTGATTGTATCGTATTGCTAAATTCATTATTTCGGAACAACCAAAAGTCCTACGTATACGGTCAAAATCGGGCCTACCCGATGTTTATGTTTAATCGAGACAAGGGAGTTGCATCGGGGGATAGCCTCGTAATAAATCGAACCAGGGCTCGAAGATGATACATCAAGCCTAGAGATCGAAGTGTACGTTGAGACCAAGGCCAGCAACAATCGAGATCAGGTATGACCGACTTCGAGGGGAGCATAATAACGAAATGGCGAGATATCAGTAACAGGTCGAAGATTACGGCGTGAATCTCGGAACGGATATCCGTGATCGGTTGAGGATCATGGCGTGAATCTTAGAACGGACCAAATTAGAAGCAGATAACTAGCTATTTATACGGTTTCCTTCTGTAATAAGAGACATACCATAATTAGGTCTCCTCTACTATATAAAGAGGAGGTCCAATCATTTGTAGACAGTATTCACTGAAAAGAATATACATATATGCTCCTTTTTTTGCTTTACTTACTGTTCATTTCCGTTTGTTCCATCCTCCATTGTTCTTATTAACTAACCTCAAGACTATCTCGAATTGAGGTCGAGGTATTGTTTGCGGACCGGTTTGATTTATTTTATTGTACAAGTTATCTATTTAATTTGTTGTTTATCAATTGGTGCTGGTTTAAATCACATATTTTTAAAACCACAATATAAGTTTAATTGTTACTAAATTTTTAAGGTAAACAGTTTGGCGCCCACCGTGGGGCTAAGGATAATAGTGATTGTTCAGTACTGATTCTTGTAAAACACACTATTTTACGCTTGTTCTTGTCAAGTATCTTTGCCTTTAGGTTAAAACATGTCAAACTCACAAAACGCATCCACACACGTGACAACAGCCTCAGATTCCTTGGTAAAAACGAAAATTTGATTGCTCCAGGAGTCGAGGTGCCACAGGTTAATCTCGGGGGAGCACCGGTTGCCAATCCAGTCGATGTCAGTTCGCACGTTGCTCTAAACGCGGACCTAGGCATAAATCTCGATAGAAGTGTACGCAGAGAATGCCGATCTAGTGGCCAAGGAACACATGGCAGGGGAGATGAAGGACTCAGTCTCCAAGTGATATTCGAGACGCTTCAGGCTCAGCAAACCGCTATTTATCAATTACAAAATCAACATAGAGCTCCGAATAGGGTTGAGTCGGAAACTACTCACCGTACCAAGCCAGTATAGGAAAAGTCGAATGGTAACGAACCGGGGACTGATCCTGCGGTAATGAAAATGCTCGAGGAGCTCGCCAAAAAAATTGAATAAGGGGACAAGAGAATCGAAGCCAACGATAAAAAAATGAAGACATACAACTCTCGAGTTGATCAGATACCGGGGGCACCGCCAATCTTGAAAGGAATGGATTTGAAAAAGTTTTTACAAAAGTTGTTTCCTCCAAGTGCGGCTCCGAAGCCTATTCCAAAGAAGTTTCGTATGCTAGAAATACCCAAATATAATGGGACCACTGATCCCGACGAGCATGTTACGTCATATACATGCGCCATCAAGGGTAACGATTTAGAAGATGATGAAATCGAATCAGTGCTGTTGAAAATATTCGGAGAGACCCTTTCGAAGGGAGCAATGATTTGGTATCACAACCTGCCACCAAATTCCATTGACTCATTTGCCATGTTAGAAGATTCTTTCGTAAAGGCACACGCCGGGACCATCAAGGTCGCAACAAGGAAATCGGACCTCTTCAAGGCAAGACAAAGGGATAATGAAATGCTGAGGGAGATCGTGTCCCGATTTCAAATGGAACGCATGAAGTTGCCCCCGGTCACAGATGATTGGGCCGTTCAAGCTTTCAACCAAGGGTTGAATGAGCGGAGTTCGATAGCATCACCTCAGTAGAAACAAAATCTGATCGAGTATCCAGCTGTAATTTGGGCAGATGTGCACAATCGATATCAATCGAAGATCAGGGTCGAGGACGACCAATTAGGAGCCCCTTCTAGTTCAGTACATCCAAACAGGTCAGCAATTAAAAACCAGAGGGACGTCGACAGGGAGCCAAGATAGAACAGAGACCAATATCAACCATGTACCGCAGATCGAAGGAACAATGGTTCAAGACGCAATTCCGCCCGAAGCGATCAAAGAAGTGATCGAGGACAGAATTCTCGGGGACTTATGAGAAAAAGTGGTTTTGACAAGTATGCCGATCCCATAGAGGCACCCCGGTTATCGTAATATAACTTTAGCATCGATACATCGGGTATTGTATCGGTAATTGGAAGGATCAAAGATATTAGGTGTCCTAGACCCATACAAACTGATCCTTCATAAAGAAACCCAAATGTGATGTGCAAGTATCATGGCACACATTGTCACAAAACCGGGGATTGCAGACAATTAAGGGAGGAGGTAGCCCGTCTATTCAATGAAGGCCACATTCGAGAGTTCCTCAGCGATCGAGCCAAGAATCATTTCAGAGAAAGGGACGCCAACAGGAAAAATGAACAGGAGGAACCCCAACATGTCATTTATATAAATCGTTGGTGGGGTCGACATTCCACATGGACCCATATTCAAACGCACTAAGGTATCAATCACTAGGGAAAAAATGAACTCGAGATTATGTGCCTGAAGGCACTTTATCACTCAATGACGAAGAAGCAAAAAGCCTCTCTCATCCCCACAACGACGCTCTGGTAATTTCTATCTTGTTAAATAAAATTCAAGTTAAGCGTGTTTTAGTGGATCCAGGTAGCTCAGCGAATATCATCCGATCGAGGGGTCGTGGAGAAACTCAGCCTGCAAAATCATATCATGCTCGCAGCTCGGGTCTTAAACGGCTTCAATATGGCCAGTGAAACAACTAAAGGGGAGGTTATTCTACTGGTTAACGTGGCTGGAACCATTCAAGATACCAAGTTCCACATAATCGAGGGCGACATGAGGTACAATGCCCTACTCGGAAGGCCTTGGATCCACAATATGAGGGCAGTCTCTTCGACTCTCCACCAAATGATGAAATTACGACGGCCGGTATAAAAACAGTATACGGGTAGCAGCATGCTGCAAAGGAAATATTTTCGGTCGATGAGGTAAAGCCGATATCGATACTATCAACCTCAGAATAGTCGAGCATCAAAAGTAAACAGGAAGTCAAATAGGAATCACAGCCACCAGCCTCGACCGAATCAAGGAAGCAGGAGATAGAAGAAGAAGAAGAGGAGGATTTTCTGATCCCTCAAACTTTTATTGTTCCCGATTCGAAGAGCTGGAACATGTTATATTGATCGAGTACCTACCCGAGCTAAAGGTATACCTGAGAACGGGATTAACCCCCGAACTCAGGAAAAAGCTTATTCAATTTCTAATTGATAACATAGATTATTTTGCTTGGTCCCATTTAGACATGACATGGATCCCACCGGAGATAATGACGCATCGGCTAAGCCTGGACCCTAGGTTCAAACCTGTGAAGCAAAAGAGAAGACCCCAATCCGAGGTAAAACACGCATTCATAAAGGACGAGGTAACTAAACTTCTCAAAATAGGGTCCATTCGGTAGGTGAAATATCCCGAATGGTTAGCCAATGTAGTTATAGTCTCTAAAAAATGGAACAAACTTAGAATGTGTGTATATTATAAGTATTTAAACAAGGCGTGCTCCAAAGATTCTTTTCCACTACCTAACATCGATCGCATGATCGATACCACGGCCGGCCACGAGATCCTTACTTTTCTCGATGCCTATTTCGGGTACAATCAAATCCAAATGAACATGGAGGACCGAGAAAAGACTTCATTTATCACCAAGTATGGAACATATTATTATAATGTAATGTCCTTCGGGCTAAAAATGCAGGAGCTACTTACCAACGCCTAGTAAACAAAATATTCGAAGAACAAATAGGTAAATTAATAAAAGTTTATATTGATGACATGTTAGTTAAGTCCCTACGCGCAGAGGACCATTTGGCTCATTTGCAGGAAACATTTGAGATTTTAAGGAAATACAACATGAAGCTCAACCCCGAGAAATATGCTTTCTAGGTCGGTTCGAGAAAGTTCTTTGGCTTTATGGTATCAAATCGGGGAATCGAGATCAACCCCGATAAAATCAAAGCCATCGAAGACATCACCATCGTAGACAACGTAAAAGCCGTGTAGAATCTAACTGGATGGATAACCGCCTTAGGTCGATTCATTTCGAGGTCGTCAGATCGAAGTCACAGATTTTTCTCTCTACTAAAAAGAAGAACGATTTTGCTTGGACCCCGGAATGCCAACAGGCATTAGAAGAATTGAAGCGATATCTATCGAGTCCACCACTGCTTCACACTCTAAAAGCAGATGAGAAACTTTACTTGTACTTTTAGTATTAGAAATTGCGGTAAGTGGTGTCCTAGTTTGAGAAGAGCAAGGTATGCAATTTCCCGTTTATTATGTAAGTCGAACCTTAGGAGAAGCAGAAACTAGATATCCACATTTGGAGAAATTGGCACTTGCACTGATAAGGGCTTCTAGAAAGTTAAGACCATACTTTCAATGTCACCCCATATGCGTATTAACCACTTACCCACTTCGTAATATTTTGCACAATCCCAAACTATCGGGCCGATTGGCCAAATGGGCCGTCAAAATCAGTGGGTACGATATCAAATATCAACCCCGGATGCCCATCAATCTCAAATTTTAGCAGACTTCGTGGCCGACTTCACTCCAACCCTCGTACCCGAAGTCAAAAAGGAACTCTTGTTAAAATCGGGTACATCATCGGTGGTATGGACCCTTTTCACAGACGGTGCTTCAAATGTGAAGGGGTTCAGATTAAGCATCATTTTGAAGCCACCCACGGGTAGCACTATTAGGCAATCTATCAAAAATTCTAAGTTGACTAACGATGAGGCCGAGTACGAGGCCATGATTACAAGTCTCGAGCTAGCTAAAATCTTGGGAGCAAAAGTCATTGAAGCCAAGTGTGACTCTTTACTGGTAGTGAACCAAGTAAACAAAACCTTCGAAGTTCGAGAGGATAGAATGCAAAGGTATTTGGACAAGTTGCAGGTAACCTTGCGCCGTTTCAAGGAATGGACTTTACAACATGTACCTCGAGAACAAAACAGTGAGGCCGATGCACTTGCAAATCTAGGGTCATTGGTCGACGAAGATGAGATCAGCTCGGGAACTGTCGTTCAACTCTCG
Source organism: Nicotiana otophora (assembly GCA_000715115.1). Lineage (NCBI taxonomy): Eukaryota > Viridiplantae > Streptophyta > Magnoliopsida > Solanales > Solanaceae > Nicotiana > Nicotiana otophora. The sequence goes on along the minus strand of AWOL01S0002490.1, from coordinate 241,331 downwards.
AGATCCGTGATCGAGGAAGGTCATGTCGAGATAAACTCTACAAGCTTAACCTGGTATTGGAGGAACAAATATATTGAATACTTGAAGAACGGAAAGCTCTCATCGGACCCTAAAGAGTCGAGGGCCCTACGAACCAAAGCTGCTCGATTCACAATGGTTGAAGATGGAACATTGTACATAAGGACATTCGATGGACCATTGGCAGTGTGCTTAGGACCAGGGCACACCGATTATGTTCTACGAGAAGTCCATGAAGGAACTTGTGAGAACCACTCTGGTGCCAAATAACTGATTCACAAAATCATTAGAGTAGGATACTACTAGGATTACATGGAAAAAGTCATTAAGGGGTTTGTTCGAAAATGTGATAAATGTCAAAGGTTTACACCGATGATCCATCAGCCCAGAGAACAACTTCATTCAGTCTTATCCCCATGGCCGTTCACGAAATGGGGAATGGATATCGTCGGTCCTCTGCCATCGGCCTCAGGTAAAGCTAAGTTCATTTTATTTATGACTGACTATTTCTCTAAATAGGTTGAAGCACATGCGTTCGAGAAAGTGAGAGAGAAAGAGGTTATAGACTTCATCTAGGATTATATCATATGTCGATTTGGGATACCCGCTGAAATAGTGTGTGACAATGGAAAACCATTTATTGGCAGCAAAGTGACAAAATTCCTCGAAGACCACAAAATAAAAAGGATGTTATCAACACCATATCACCCTAGTGGGAACGGACAGGCCGAATCAACGAACAATACTATCATTCAAAACCTAAAGAAAAGGTTGAACGAAGTTAAGGGGAAATGGTGAGAAATTCTATCAGAAGTTCTCTAGGCATATCGAACAACGTCAAAGTCCAGTACGAGGGCGACCCCGTTCTCCTTAGTATATGGATCTGAAACATTGATTCCAGTCGAAATTAGGGAACCCAGTTCCAGGTTTCGACATACAACAAAAGAGTCAAATCACGAGGCTATGAATACTAGCCTCGAATTATTAGATGAAAAACGAGAAGCCGCACTCGTTAGAATGGCTGCACAAAAGCAACGAATCGAAAGATATTACAATAGGAGAACCAACCTTCACCACTTCAGAGTCGAAGACTTAGTCCTGAGGAAAGTCATCATCAACACTCGAGATCCTAATAAAGGGAAGCTCGTCCCAAATTGGGAAGGACCCTACCAAGTCCTCGACACAGTCAGAAATGGATCTTATAAGCTCAGCACGTTGGGCGGAAAACAACTGCCAAATAATTGGAACATATCGCTTCTCAAACGGTATTATTGCTAAGGTATGGCTTTATTCCCTTTTTTCATTTATATATTCGACACTAACTCACTGCATATGATCGATCGAAGATATTGAGAACTCAGGTTTTAAAGCACGCGTTGCACTCTTTTTCCCTTAGATCGGTTTTTGTTCCAAGTGGGTTTTTTCGGCGAGGTTTTTAATGAGGCAACAATTATGTGCTACCTGGGAACAATTCAATAGTATCCAAGGCTTCTTTACAATCAAACTCGAATACTGGGGGGCATCACCAGGGGCTCGATAGAGAAACTTTGTAATGGGCCAAACGGTCGACTGAACCGTGTCCGTAAAGATTAGTCGAGCCCCGATGGCAAAACATGTACATATGTATAGATTATACAAAGAAGCATTCTTTCTATATCAAACATCTTGTGTTTCAAAAACAATTTTCTACTATACAAGCTCCATACTTATGATTTTGTGAGAAATGGCTCGAGGGACAAGTACAAATATACCTCGTACACTCGGAGACTGCCATCGAGGATCGACATATTCGAGTAATCTAAACTAGACCTCAAAGAGGTATCCCTCGTTCTATAGGCTGAGGGCATCGCTCTCGGGGACTAACACTTCAAACAAGTTCGAAGTGTTATTGGAAAATAAGCCCAAGAGGCATACTCAAAGGCTACGGCCAAACTAAGGCGGCTCGGAGACGTTCGAATCCCGCAATAAAAATAGGCCTTCGAATTCTTTGAAAAACCGATTAAAAAAGGCTACTCTCGACAAAGGGCTTTGATAAAATCAGCCCTCGAAAAACCTTAAGAGGTATCAAATTATCTAAACACAAACGTGCTAAGGCACAAAAAGTAAAGGGGTTTCAATCAACATCGAACCCTCAAAAAACCCAATGGGTAAAGAATACGTGTTAAGGCATAAAGTAATTTTTACTAAATCTTCTAAGCCGAAAAAGGGAAAAAGTAGCCATCTTTTAGAGGCCATATCGGCCCAATCTAAAGAGCCTAATGGCCAATACATTTAGAGTTCGAGATTTTTTTCTCACTCAATTCGGACCTAAGGGTTTCACTATTCCGAGCTCAAATAAAATTGACTTGAAAATATCTTGAAGATTCATCATTATTTGATATAAAACCTTAAGGGGTCTATTACTGTGAGTTTGAAACTTACTCGAACCCGGATACAAAAATAGTACAATTACGACTTCGATCAAGCCATCCGAAATCAAAATCCCGAACATATTGCTAAGCTCGGGGACACTCGCCTTTTCTTAACTAAAAAACCAAAGAGTTTGTTCTCTACTCTAAGTTCGAGTTGTTGCTCACTCGATTATAGAGGCTATAACGACCCGATTACAACAAAGTTCTCACAAGACAAAATAGAATTTATCATAAATAAGAAATCGGAGACGAAACGGAAAGAAAAGGAATCTTTCATATATGCAAAGTATTTACAAAGACCACACAGGGTCTTACACAAAAAAACAAAAGGAGAAAAAATCCTAAGTGCCTAGTCCGCCTCGGGAGCTGCATCTTCAGGAGCTTCATCTTCATCTTCTGCACTCTCGAATCCACTCACAGAATCTTCATCATCAGAAAGCAAAGCTCCGGCCTTGTCCTCCAAAACTTTTGCACTCTTGATATCAGTCGTGAGGTCTAATCCACGAGCATACACCTCCTCAAAAGTCTCGCTTCGGGACTGGCGCCTAGCATGATCGGCAATATGAGACAATCTAACCTCAGCAGCATCAAAAATTTCCTTTGCCCGAGTGTTAGCAGCTTCAGCGTCGGCTCGGTAGAAGGCCACGAGCACTACTGCCTCGGATGTAGCCCTTGCAAGCTCAGCAGCCAAGCGAGTCTCGAGCTCTTTAACCTCCTGGGCTTAGGCCAAGTTCTCCACCTTCACACTTTGGAGTTGACGCTCAACCGAAGACAGTTGGGCCCGAACCACATCTTTCTCCGAGGCTAGATGGTCCATGCTCTGCTTCCACCCTAAAGTCTCTGCCTCTTTCATCTTGGCTTCGTCACGAAGGTGCTCAACCAATTCGGCCTTCTGTTGAACCTGTAGAATCAAAGTGTTAGTCGCCAATATCAAGTTAATACATAACAAGCTCCCAAAAATTGACATTAGCTGCTCAATGAGCTCGGTATGATCTTGATGAGCTCTTGTCAGCTCGGCTCGAATACTCATGATCTCCTCTTCTTTTCGCACATAGAGGAGTTTGAGGGCATTTCTCTCCTACGTAAGCTTTTTGAGATCAGCTTCACATCGGGCCAGCTCAGCTCGGTACTTGGAAGACGCTTCTCGATGGAGCGCTGTAGCCTGTACAAAAAGAAAGGGAACCTGACTTAGAGAAATAAGAACAAATGCAAGCATGGTAGCATGGGTTAAAACTCACTTGGTTCAGAAACCGCTGAGCCTCATCAAAAATGAGTGATGCGTCAAGGTCGGAAATATCATCGACCCCTGCGAAGCAACCACGAAATATATCATCCCCTTCGAGGGCCGTCCCCACATCGGGGGTCTCCACCCACCGGTTGCTCATCACGGCATGAGGCATCATCAACACTCGATGATTTGGGGATTCTGCTCGGACCTTTCCCCGACTGAACCCCCTCGACCGTCACAGGCTCAGCAGCTTTAGAAGCTTCGATGCTTTCCCTCTTCCGAGCCACCAGCATGCAGTTGGTATCTTCTCCTTCCTCGTCCTCATCTCGTAGTGTTTGGACTACATCGACAGACAGAACGGCGAGATCAGTATTCGACTTTCGAGCCCTGCTTTTTTTGGGCCTTGGGGTATCTGGTGGCGAAGCCCTTTTCCTTTTCTTGTCTTTGGTCGGCTTCGGGAGCTCCCCTTCCCTAAGGGGAGGCGGCCTCATAACGATACTATCTCCAAGACATGTATGAGAAGAAATGAAGTTAAAAGGAAGTATTTCACATGAAAGCATCAAACACGGATGGGAAAACTTACCATGATTTTTGGCCTCCCATTGACCTTTGGACAAATCACGCCACGAGCGCTCAGCATACAAAGAAGTTGAAACCAATTGTCGAACCTAACCTGCAAGGTCCGGGACTGCACCAGAAAATCGGAGGAAAGCTGCACCACAAAGAAGAATATAGATGAGAAGAGGTAACAGAAACATAACAAGTAATCAAAGGTTATCGGTGAAGTTTTACTTACACTTTATGTTCCATTCTTCGGGGAATGGCATCTTCTCGGCGAGAATTAAATCGGAGGTCCTGACTCGGACAAACCGGCACATCCATCCTCAGTCCTTGTCCTCGTCTATGATCGAGAATAACACCTCTGTGGCTCGGCACTGAAGCCTTATTAGTCCACCCCGATAAAGAAGGGGGTTGTATAGCCTAATGAGATGATCGAGGGTGAAAGACATCCCCTCGATCTTGCTCGAGAAGAATCTGAGCAAAATGACAATGCGCTAAAAAGAGGGGTAGATCTGGCCTAGGGTTACCCGGTATTGGCAGTAGAATTCGATTATGACAGGATCGACGGAGCCTAGTGTGAAAGAGTAAGTATACACACTTAAGAACCATTTCACATAAGTGGTGATGTCCTCTTCAGGGGTAGGAATCACCAACTCTTTATTCTCCCAGTGGTAGTCCTTTTTCACCTGCTCGAGATCGCCTTCGAATATCGAACAAATGTATCTAGATATTGGCTCGCATCTGCCAGGAACCGAAGAGGGTTTTTGGACTTTAAAGTCAGAAGTAAGTTCACATGGCCCGGGGATGCACTCTTCGATACGTGGCTCCACCGGTGTTTTGTCACTGGCCGGCCGCGATGAGGAGGCTTGTTTTCCTTGAGGAACGGTCTTTGATGTTTTTGCCATTGCTATATGAGATTTAAGGAAGAAGAAGTCGTAATTTATGTTTTAATAAGAGATTGGTAAACGAAAATCGGCAAAATTGATGAACTTGAAGAAAATAGAAGAGCTTTTGAAGATTAGAAGAAGTTTAAAACTAAAGTTTGAGAAGATTATGAAGGTGGTCTATTTATAATTGCCACTTTGACGGTTTGAAAGCACTAGTGGCCGACCATCAACTGGCGTTAATTAATGACTTTGGGAACTCTGCAGGCGCGATGCTCTAGTCGCTTCTGTCGCTTATGTCACGATGTTGACGTCATTAAATCGAAGTCTCAAATTCGATTCTTCTCGTTACACTTCAAGAAACGATGGGACTATCTGTATACAGTCAAAATCATGCCTACTCAATTTTGTTGTTTGATCGAGACA
>AWOL01S0002490.1:206213-235772 GCA_000715115.1 Nicotiana otophora | reverse complement strand
AGCCTCGTAATAAATCGAACCAGGGCTCGAAGATGAGACATCAAGCCTAGAGATCAAAGTGTACGTTGAGACCGAGTCCATCAACAATCGAGATCAAGTATGACCGACTTCGAGGAGAGCATCATAACAGAATAGCGAGATATCAGTAACAGGTCGAAGATCACAGCATGAATCTCGGAACGGATATCCGTGATCGGTCGAGGATCATGAAGTGAATCTCGGAACGGACCAAATCGGAAGCGGATAACTAGCTGTTTATACAGTTTCCTTCTGTAATGAGAGACATACCATAATTAGGTCTCCTCTACTATATAAAGAGGAGGTCCAATCATTTGTAGACAAGATTCACTGAAAAGAATATATATATATACGCTACTTTTTTTGCTTTACTTATTGTTCATCGCCGTTTGTTCCATCCTCCATTATTCTTATTAACTAACCTCAAGACTATCTCGAATCGAGGTCGAGGTATTATTTGCGGACCGGTTTGATTTATTTTATTATCCAAGTTATTTATTTAATTTGTTGTTTAACAATTGGTGCTAGTTTAAATCACATATCCTTAAAACCACAATATAAGTTTAATTGTTACTCAAATATTAAGGTAAACACCCCATTTTATGAAACAACCGATTGGGAGTGGTGCGATCGTTTCCTATTTTCTTTTCTAACTATGCCCTTACTTATTACTCCATAATTCTATTTTATCATTTAATTTTTTTTAATTTTAACTCCATGTCTACAACCTATTGACCTACTTTGTCTTCTTCCATCTTGTCTACTTTGTCTCTTTTCATAGTTTTAGTTTTGTTTTGGTGTTTCTAATATTAGTTAACTTTTTTTTTTCCAAGTTTTTGCTCTTGTTTCCAAGCTACATAATTAATGATAAATTAGTAGAAAGAGGTTTTCTTAAATTATTTTTATGTGTAACTCTTGATAAATTTTATTTAAAATAATTTCGGGTATTTTAGTAAACTTATTAGTTACAGTATTGTATGATATAATCAAACCAACAACAACAATATTATTTAACAATAGCAAACGATACAATCTATTCAAACGTTGTATCCATAAAATGATACAATACAATACAGTACAGTACAATGCAATACATTTATAAAACGATGGGTAACAATGATCCAAACGTAGTGTTAGAAAGCTTTCTTTGGAAAAAAAGAATTTCAGTCATGGAATTATCGTACTTCTGTCAAAAAAGTAAGTTTGAACCCTTATGTCTTAGTGTTGGCAAATGGGTGAGTGATGTTGAATTTAAACAAGTTGAAAGCGAATGTTTCAAGGTTAGTTGATTTTGTTGCTCTTTATAAATTTATTTTAAATTTTATGGTCATAATTATTTTTTTTTTTTACACATGTGAGATTTATTTTTAAACGTGAGAGATCTATCTTTTACAGATAATAGATATAAAAGGTCATTTTCTTAATTTTAAAATTATAAAAGGGGCATGATATAAGTAAATTGAACTGTCAGATAAATTTGTGTTGAAATTGGCATCACTAGTTTTCTTTCTAATCTGAGAGAAGGGTTTGAGAGAAGCGATCTTAGCTAGCGTTTGGCCATAGATTCCCAAATTTATTCTGAAAAATCTTATTTGGTGAAGTTTGGTTTGAAGATGAAAATATGTTTGGACATCTGTTTTGGGTGAAGTTTGGTTTGGAAAAACATGAAACATGACTTATACCCACAAGTTCTAAAAACTATCACAAATACCCAACATTACCATTATCAATGACATTCATTATATTATCGCAAACCATAGTCCTGAAAATAAATAAATTTGATACAAAATTATTATTTTTATAATGAACTACATGATACACTATCAGATGACCGAGAAGACGAAACAACATCATTATAAAATAATAAATGGTGGGCTCTTTTATAAAATACAAAAGTTTGGGCATTTTTAAAAAAATATAATAGTAATATTTTGGCCCAAAACCAACTATTGAGCTGGTTTTGGGATTTGGGATTTGGCCAAAATGTAGACAAAATCTATAGTCTGTTTGTCAAATAAAACTCAAGTTTATTTTGGCAAAATCTATGACCAAACGGGTCCTTAGTATTCAACTGGCTACATGAGTTGAAATACATTCAATGCTTATTTAATCTTCATAAGTTTAATTTGGCGTATTTAGAACTTCAGCCAACCTAGAGGATTAAAGTGTCTATTCGTTCAAACTTTTAAGTTGTGGTTCCATATTTTTCCAAAAGGCAGTCAACCTTTTATTAAATAGGAGTAAGCATAAATATTTTATACCTTCAATAATTTCCCAAATCGATCATATCAGTATGGTTGCCATTCTGACGTGTTATTTATTGTTGGCGACAGTCGTCATTTATAAGAGACACATATATCCAGATAGACAGGTCATTTCTCTTTTAAAATATTCGAAAGCTTTTGTCTGGCTTCAAACTTGCACATGCTTCAAATTCACTTTAGTTAACTAGCATTACTAATATAAGTACGTATACTAATCTATTTAAAAAGGTAATGTATTCTAAAATATTTGATAAAAGGAAGTTATTTATTTTTTCGGATTTATCTTTACTATTTCAATTAGTTAAATATTAATTATGTGAAACATTAAGGAAAGATAAAGAGTAATTTAGAAAAATACTTTTATTATTAAGCTATTACTACTTTATTTTATGGTGTGTGCAAAAACCTAAATGGAGGATTAAGCAAATTTATTTGGTGGTGACAAAAATCATCACAGAGCCAGCAGTGCGCAAATTGATCTATCGTAGAGATAGAATGAGTAGTTGGATTTCCTTTCTTAAAAGTTCACCAATTTCGACTCCAGCAATCCCTGCATATTTGAACTACTCCCACAAAACAGCAAAATGAATGAAAGACCAATATTATGCAGTAGTTTGAATAACAAGTTTATGGGCATTCAGCTAAGCTTTCAGCTGCTAGCAGCAACTATCACGGCGGTTCTAGTTATCACAACTTTGTTCATGTCCAGAGAGATCAAGCAAGAAATTGGAAAAAAGCCAGAGTTAAGCTCATTATCCAGCTGCAATTTCTTTTCAGGCAAATGGGTATTTGATAACCAATCTCGCCCTCTCTATAATGGGTCCAATTGTTCCTTCATTTCGTTTTTGGACGATGGAATGGCTTGTGAGAATTATGGGAGAAAAGACCTCAGCTATCTCTACTGGAAATGGCAACCCCATGATTGTGACCTTCCAAGGTAAGTGTATATTTTTTAGTTTTTCTTCCTTTGGATTCTTGGGTATTTATGGTTTCGGATTGTAATTCTTGATTTGTAAAGATTTAATGCCACAGCAATGTTGGAGAAGTTAAGGAACAAGAGGCTTGTGTATGTGGGAGATTCAGTCAATAGGAATCAGTGGGTTTCAATGGTGTGCATGCTAGAGTCATCAATCCACACTCATCTCAAACACGTTCACTATAATGGTTCTTTGGTCACCTTAAAAGCTATTGTGAGTTTCACCTTGCTCTTTCCCTAAATTTGAAGTTTGAATGCAGTGGGCTTACATCTTTTTTCAAACATTGGTGAAGGAATACAATGCTACTATTGATTTCTACTGGGCACCATTGTTGGTGGAATCAAATTGCGACGATGCTTGGCATCATCGTGTTAAAGATCGCGTTTTGAGAGTCAATTCAATAGAGAAACATGCTAAATTTTGGGAAGATGCTGATGTTCTTGTCTTTAATTCCTATTTATGGTGGCGACTGGATTTGACTGTTCTGTGAGTACATATCTTTGCTACCTTTAACCACTCAATAAGAAATTGTACTTATTTTCAGGATTTAGGTATAAGGTACTTCTTAATTATGATAGTGATTTTGTAATTTCAGGTGGGGATCTTTTGAAAGTGCAAATGTGAAGTACGAACAATTGGGGATGCTGCGTACGTATGAGTTAGGGCTTAAGACATGGTCAGATTGGTTGGATACTCATATCAACCGTACCAAAACTAGAGTTTTCTTTGTTAGCATGTCGCCCACTCATAGCAGGTATAACTTTTGGAATTTTTTGTTCTACCTGCGTTCGATTTAGAAAAATAGTTAAGGAGTTGTAGAAACTCAATAGTAGTCCAGACCCCACTAGTGTAGAAACTCAATATTAGTAGTACTGATACTGAAAATTATGTCTGAAATATGTGATGGCAGGGGAGAGGAATGGGGAAGGGCAGATGGTGAGAATTGTTACAATGAAACAGAGCCAATATCTAATGCAGAATATTGGGGATCAGAATCAGATCCGGAAATGATGAGATTGGTGGAAGCAGTCATCAAGAAACTGAATGATAAAAGTGGTGTTAAAGCAGATTTGCTCAACATTACTCAACTTTCTGAATATAGAAAAGAAGCACATCCATCCATATATAGAAAGCACTGGGATCCTCTAACAGAAGAACAATTGGCAAATCCAAGTAGTTATGCAGATTGTACACATTGGTGCCTCCCTGGAGTTCCTGATATTTGGAACCACTTTTTATATGTATACCTTCTTTACTTGTGACCCATGTGGAATGAGACTAGTTCTTACAAAAATAGTAAGAATGTAATTGGATTCATTTGTTCTTTTAAAAAGTGGTTTCTTTTGTGTTGTCAAAGAATTGAACAATCAAAATTAATGACAATTATTGCATTGAACCTTGTTCTTAGAGCACTCAACATTAGACAATAAGTACACATTTCACAATGCCAAGCCCACAAGGAAGTCCATGTTCAGAAGGTCTAAGGCAATTAGGCAAGGACAAAGTCAAAACAAATTTATCAAGCAATCAGACTTTAGAGAATGAGCAATACTAATGAGCAACCTCAAAGTGAGCTAGACAGACTATTACACAACAAACTTAGCCCAAGTTCCTGAGGATGAACAGGCGATGACATTGGCAGCACAACCCATTGCATGAAATATGAATGGGTCTAGTCAAACAACGAGGTGCTACCTCGCCAAGCCTCTGCTGCACTAGTGTCACTATTGGAAATATCTGTATCACTACCACTTACATAAAACCTTGTTGCGCGGTTAATTGGCAATCCATTTTGATAAGTGATGCCAGTGCTTAAGCGCCATATTGCTTCCTGAGGAGGTTACAAACCAATTCTGGGATAGTACTCTTTAGGCAGTGTGATTGGCTATACAATTAAAAGGTACAATCCCCTCTAAGAGATGTAGGAGAAAGTGTAGATCTAGAAGAAAAAACTCTTATCTAAGGAAAGAAAATGTTGAGATCTTGGAATTTTGAAGAGATCAGAGGTGACCAGTGAATGGGAGCGTTTGCAATAAATTTTCAAGATATGAAAATTAAATTGCAATCACAAAATAGGAGAAAAATATTTTTACTAATCAATTGTGAGTACAATTCCGTTTCTCCATTGATTATTTCTCTCTTGATTATCTCTGTAATTCGAGGGTTGAAGCAACGTATTTCTCGAATGTAGGATAATGCAGACATCATGGGGATGTATTTGATCTCCAGCTTCTTGAACTATTTGATTGTCAAGAAGTATCCGGTCATATTTTGATCTCTTTGTGAATATCCCAAGAGTTTATGAGATTTTTGAGACCCCTCTTCATGGGAATATGTATCCCTTAATATAGGTGTGCGTTAGGGTTTAGGGTAGAGTAACCTCCAAGAAACCCTAATAGACTCCTAGGATTTCAAGAGTCTTGTAGTATCTTGAATTTAGGATTTAGCTTGATCCGTTAAAATTTCGATGTTTACAAATGCCCCTTACTTCAAGGTTTGTCGGGGTGTAGGCTTGCCGAAACTTGAATACGAGACTTAAAGTACTCGACCATCGCAACAAATGATTTTGAAACTTGGAGTTTTCGATTTACATATATAACAATGTTCAACAGTTATGTGATAGGATGTTTCCACAAAGTCTGACTTTTCTGTTTGACTTCCTTGAATAGTCAGCATGGTTTCTTTCTCTGCTTCTTTACGAGGCTGGAAAGTGTAAACAATGGTTCTCCTTTGCACCTTCAGTGGACTATCCGTAGATATTGATAAAATAGACTTCCTCTTCATACGTGATGGGAAAGCACTACAGATTTCTTTGTCAGCAACAACTTCAAAATGACCCCGATCCTCATGGCCTTGCTCCTTATGTTTTGACAGTATCTTTCTAGACGGTGACTTCCTTGTGGTTCCCAGGTGACAAAAGACGGAGGTTTTTGAGGTAGTCAAAATTTCCTTTAGATGTTTGGAAGATGTATGTCCACCTTTGTGACTTAGCCTTTCAAATACCGAGACCCGAGGGGTTGAGCCTCCAATATGATCAAACACTGAAGCCCATTGTTTTATTTTCTTGCCCTTAACTTCCTCCATCTCCTCTACCGAGGTGTGTTGTGGTGAAGCTATCTCTTTGCTTTTCTTAGATGAAATTCGAAGAGGCTCTGCCAAACTAAATTCCAACCCAAACTTTGGAGTGGCGACGTAGTGCCCTTGCTTTCTCAACTTCATTTGGGACTCATTGAGCCCATGTATCTTTTCACCAGTGACTTCGTCTTTGAGTTCTCCTAGTCTTGATGAATTGGAGAAGTCAGAACCAGACTTTTCAAGCAGTATGAAGGCCTTAGGATCATAGTGCCCTTTTATTTTATCAGTTTGGAGATTGCCTTTAGTAGACTCACAAGTCACGTATGGAATTTGTGCAACTGGGACAGTCATATGCTCATTCAAATGTTGGATATCTTTGTGACTCATTTGCTTCTTTGGAGTACATTCATGTAGCAAAGGTTGCCCTTTCTTTTGACGCTCACGTGGAACATAGTGAAAAACTAAATGCTCCTTATCAGTCTTTGTCTGTATGTCACCTTCAGATGATGATATCTTAATGGAGACTTCTTCAGTTCTCTTCTTAGGCAGCTTGGTGGTAGTCCATTGAGCCTTATTTTCTTCTTCTGACTTGACATTTGCTTCGTCGACTGATGATGGTTTCTCCATACTCGGTTCACAAGAATCTAGGTAAAATTTTGCATCTGCAAAGTATGACTCCGTCTAAATGAAAGGATTGATGTCTGCATCAATTTTGACTATCTCTCCATCCCTTATGTACTTCAGACATTGATGCAAAGTAAACGATACCACTTGATTCTCATGAATCCAATGATGTCCAAGTAATAAGTTGTATGATGTTTTAGCATTTATGACATGAATCAGGGTGTTTGACTTCATCTCACCAATGGATAATCCCACGCGGATCATACCTATGGCTCGGTGTCCTCCTTGGTTGAAACTTTGGATTGTTAGGTTACTTTTGGATAGCTCATTGATAAAGATCCCAAGAATTTTTAGCACCATCTTTGGCATGATGTTGACAGCCGAACCATCATCAACAAGTATGCGATTGAGATGTTGTTCATGAATGGTCCCTACAACGAACAAAGGTCTGTTATGTGGCCTAGACCCCAGCAATAAGTCATCATCTGTGAAGAAAATTGTTGCACAACATGTGACAACTTTTCCGTTATCATGATGTTCTTGTGTTTTCATTGGAGCGAGCTCATCGTTGCTTTCCTTTGTTTCGTCACTACTAGAAACTACATGAGTTGCACCAACGTGACCTCCATGAAGGAATTTTCCAGGAAATAATTCATGCAATGTGACGGGCTTTCGGAACTTCGACAATAAGGCACCATTAATCTTCTTGCTAATAGAATATTTGATAATTCTTGTTGGTTGTAGCTTATCTACATCGCTTATTTTTGCTCTTGGCTTAGGAAGTGGTAGCCTCAAAACTTCTTGATGTCTTCGTTTCTTATGAGTGACTAGAGTCCAACCCTCATCGTCTTTGTCTTTGGACTGAGTGTCCAGCTCTAGTGAACCTTCAAGAGTTTTCTTTGTAAGATCAACTTCAACGGGCTCGAAACTTCCAAATTGTAAGAAGGCAGTGCTTGATATATTCTGCAATCTTGAACATTTCATTTCCTTGAGTGCGATACTTGCATGATTTGCTTCTGCTGTTTCATCCATGTCTATGATGATTTTTTCTTCACTTACAAGAGCCATGATTTTCTCCTTTAGGATGAAATATTTCTCTGTAGGGTGGCTAATGACGCGATGAAACTTGCAGTATTTCAGATCGCCAACTTTACCAATTTCTTCAGGCCTTTTTGATTTAGGGAGATCGATAACTTTCTTGGCCAACAATTCATCGAGGATCGTGGATACGTCTAAATCTGGAAAATGGATAAACCTTCGCCTCCAATTCCTTTAAGGTTGGACGATGTTTCTCTTCTTTGGGATATTGACTCGGGGTCTTATCCTCCTTGACCTTTTGCTTAGTCGTGACTTTCACATAAGTTGCTTTCACTGCCATAGATTCTTTGGTTTGGTTTTTTGATGCAACATTTTTCTTGAACTCTTTCTGATCAGAGAATAGGGATGCCTTTCCATGGCTTGTGATGCTTAACTCCATGTCGTGAGCTTGCATTGCAAGTTCTTCAAAAGTTTGTGGTTTGATACCTTGTAGGATGTACAAAAGGCCCCAGTGCATTCCCTGAATGCACATCTCCATAACAGATATTTCTGAAAGGTGATCCTTGCAGTCTAAACTTAATGCCCTCCAACGATTGATGTAATCCACCACGGGCTCATCCTTCCTTTGCTTGGTGCATGTCAACTCTATCATGCTTACAGTTCTTCGGGTACTGTAAAAACGATTGAGGAATTCCTTCTCAAGTTGCTCCCAACTACCAATGGACTCGGGCTCCAAGTCAATATACCAGTCAAATGCGTTCTCTTTCAGCAAACGAACAAATTACTTTACCAAAAAGTCACCATGCGTTCCAGCATTGCTACAAGTCTCGACAAAATGGGCAATATGTTGCCTTGGGTTTCCTTTGCCATCAAATTGATGCAGCTTTGGTGGTTGATAATTGATTGATAGTTAGACAATCAATCCTCTTAGTATAAGTCTTAGAGTAGTACAATGAACTTTGTGATGGTCCGCCGTATTGAGCTCTGATTGTGTTTGTTATCATGTCTTGCAAATGTTAGACAAATAACGCCGCAACCAAAGTGGATTGTTGTTTCCTCTGAATTCTGAACTTGGCAAGCGATTCCTCAACAACCGTTTTTTGTGAGGTGAAGATAGGTGAACAAGGAGGGACGTGGCTTGACTCTCCGGGTGCATAGGCCTCCAATTTGTTCATGAGTTGAGCTATTTGAAGGTCTTTGTCTTCAACAGATTTCTTCAAGACTTCTATAGTCTGTTCCATCATGGAAAACTTTTCGTCCACGTTAGTTGCGTTGGTTATTAAGGCGTTGACTCTCTTTGAAACTGGAGAATTCACCAGATCCTCAAATTCACCAAGGTTGGAGGCTGTTGGAGAAAGTTTGTCAAATAGCGAGAATGGGGTGTTGCTCCCAAAGATTATGGTTGCAGACGTCATGTGAGATCTGCTCTTCTTTGCAATCTCCTAGGAGGCGAAGTATTCGAATCCATCCAAGCCACTAGCCTTGAACTTGCTTCGAGTTATTGGGCCAACACGACTGAGCTCAGCGGATGCGGCAGCAGTAGTATCTTTGCATGAAATATCACACTTGCGGAAGCCCATTGTAGCAGTAGATCTGAAGTTCGTAGTTTTCAACTTGCAAGAAGGAAAGATGAAAGGCAGAATGGGTCCTACTGGGCATACCAATTTGTTTGTAACAAATTATTTGTGATACAAAAATAAATTGCAACCACAATATAAATACGAAAAAACATAATTTTATTGATAAACAATGCGGGTACAATTCTGTTTATTCCCTTGATTCTTCCTCTAGATTGTTTTCCATAATTCGACGGCCTTAGTGGCATATTTCTCGAACATAGGATGATGCGAACCTCTCTGGATTATTTGATCTCCATGAAAGTCGATCATTGTATGGATATTCTTCTTGAAGTATTTGATTATCAAGAAGAATATCTATTGATCACGACACTATTTTATGCCTTGATCCCTTTATGAATATCCCAAGAATTTATGGAATCTTTTAGACCCTCTTCAAGGGAATATGTATCCCTTAATATAGGTGTGTGTTAGGGTTTAAGGTAGAGTAACCTCCAAGAAACCCTAATAGACTCCTAGGATTTCAAGAGTCTTGCAGTATTTTGAATTTAGGATTTAGCTTGATCCGTTAAAATTTCGATGTCTACAAATGCCCCCTACTTCAAGATTTGACGGGGTGTAGGCTTGCCAAAATAGGAGAAAAATAGTTTTACTAATCAATTGTGAGTACAATTCTGTTTCTCCCTTGATTCTTCTCTCCTAATTATCTCCGTGATTCGAGGGCTGAAGCAGCGTATTTCTCGAATGTAGGATGATGCAGACCTCCTGGGGATGTATTTGATCTCCAGCTTCTTGAACTATTTAATTGTCAAGAAGTATCCGGTCATATTTTGATCTCTTTGTGAATATCCCAAGAGTTTATGAGATTTTTGAGACCCTCTTTGAAGGACATATGTTACCTTATTTATAGGCATGAATTAGGGTTTGGGTGGAGTAGCCATCAAGTAACCCTAATAGACTCCTAATATTTCAAGAGTCGTGTTGAATTTAGGATTTATCTTGATCTGTTAAAATTTCAGTGTCTACAGGGAGCGTTGACACTACTTTTGCAGCACGAGGAGTACACAAGAAACCACCCAAAATGAAAGAAAAAATAAACAATAGAACAATAAGCAAAATTTGATACTAACAGAAACTCAAGATTCCTCTGAAGTTTTAAAAAATATTATCTTTAGTTTAGCAAGGCATATTTAACGGAAACTCACAATTTGGAAGATTATAGATAAATTGAGATAATTTTTTATTTAACACAACTAGAAAAAAATTAAAAGTTGCTGAGTATGAAAGGAGAAATGGATATAGATAAAATTATCTCGTTTTTGGGAGATTAGAGCTCAAAATCTCAAGAAATCACAACTTCAAGGTTTCATTGGAAAAGAAAAGTAATGGGATGTCTTAACATATTAAATTTATGCCGTATGTTTGATAGTCTCTTTTTAATTCAGTCAGAAAGGCTTGAGTAATTCAAGGGGCTACTTGAGTTCAAAATACTTCAATGCGTTTAAGTAACACTTGCTTCTAATTAATTACCAGCTGTACGTGACTCGTGAATATATAGCGTATTTGTTCAAACCTAGAGATGTGTATCTGTTCAAACTTTACGCAAAAAATCATTGAAAGGAAAATAAGAAGAAGAAAAAGAAAAAGAAAAAGAAAAAGAAAAGGCCTGAATCACTTTTTATTAATAGGAATAAATAGACTACCTTTTCATTTCAATAATACAGATAATTGGATTTGGCAGCATAAAAACAAATAGCAGCACGGTTGTTAGGGGTGTCAATGGTTCGGTCCGGTCGATTATTTTATAAAATTTATACCATATCATTTTTCCGGATATTCTATTATGTATAATCAAAATTAAACTTTTCGAAATCGTCCCAATTTGTTGGTTTCTCTTCGATATCGGTACGGTTCAGTTATTTTTCAGTATTATTTTTTAAATATCATGTAAAAATCACTAGTAGAGTAGTAGAATACATACGTACTTTTATAGGACTTAATAAAATTTTTTAGATATTTTTACTGTTTAAAGGGTGATGAATTAAGAAAACATGAAAGATTGTCAGAGTATAGATCCATCAACTATTCAACAACAACATAAAAGAAACTATATAATCAAAGACAAAGAATATATAAATCACACGAGTGGAAAGATATTAACCAAGTTGAGACTCAAGAATAAAGTCTATTGAAGATTAAATATTCAAAAGATAAATCTAAATCATACGAAAGGAAACATATTCAATACATTGTAGTTTGTTGCTCATAATCACTGAATACCCTGTGTCTTGCTAGTGAATATGCTAGAAATAATTTAGTTTTAATAGGAGTAGTATAATAGGTTTGGAAATTAGGATTTTGAGTTTTAATTACTTGTTATCCTGTGACCATTTTTATAATTTCAAGGCCTAATGAAAAATTTAATGCTTTATTATTTTTAAACTTAATATATACATTCATTTGGTACGGTTAGATAATTTTCGGTTTATTTTCATAAAATTAAAAACCTACCATAATTATACCTATGATTTTATTTTTAAAAAAACTAAAATCAATTTGATACGGTTTAGTGGATTTTTCAATATCAATCTAACACAGTAACGTTGCCACTTTGACAAGGTATTTGTGTCGACAGTGTTCACAAATAATTTATACAAATATCCAGATCAGAGAGCTACTTTCGCTTTCAATAAAGTTCAGAACCACTTTCCCCTCATGCTTCCACTTTAGTTTGAACAATAATATATGTATTTCTTTTCATCTTTGATCGATATAATTAAAGTATAATAGTTTATAGTAACTTAATAAAAAATTATCATATTAAATAAAAAACCTGAATGATTAATGAATTTGAATTTTACATTTGTGAATATTACAAAATATATAAAAGAAAAGGTATCGAAGAGGATGTCGAATAAATTGGGAATGATATGGTAATATTAGTACGGAATTTAGTTTTTTTGCAGAGACAAAGCCACCGGGTTCCAAAATCCGTCAGCCCCAAATTTGGGTTGTTGGGGTCAACATAATCAGGCTAATTGTTGCTTCCTTGACGAACTCACCACTACCATTTCCATATCCACCAATCATGCCTTATTTCCACCTTTTTTAAACAGAAAGCAAAAGCCTGAAACAGCAGAGAAAAATGAAGGGAACACCAATATTCTGCAGCAGTCTGAATAACAAAGGTATGGGTATTCAGCTAAGTTTTCAGCTTCTGGTAGCAATTATCACTGCAGTTCTAGTCATTACCACTTTGTCCATGTCCAGAGGGATTAAAGAAGCTCCAAAGTTAGTTGAGAAGCAGCCTCAGAAAAGGTCATTATCTAGCTGCAATTTCTATTCTGGCAAATGGGTATTTGATAACCAGTCTCGCCCTCTTTATAATGGGACAAATTGTTCGTTTATGGATGATGGAATGGCTTGTCAAAAGTATGGGAGGAAGAATCTTGACTATCTCTACTGGAAATGGCAACCCAACGATTGTGACCTTCCAAGGTAATTTCTTTTTCTTTCAGCTTTTCTTCTATTTGCTCTCCTTTGGGGTTATTGGGTGTTTATGGTTTTGATTGTAATTTTGGTTTTGCAAAGATTTAATGCCACAGCAATGTTGGAGAAGTTGAGGAACAAAAGGGTTGTTTATGTAGGAGATTCACTCAATAGGAACCAGTGGGTTTCAATGGTCTGCATATTAGAGCCAGAAATCCCTAGTCATCTCAAATTTGTTCACTATAATGGATCTTTGGTCACCTTTAAAGCTATTGTGAGTTTCCATCAACTATATCTTCTCCAAAACCCCAGTTTGCTCTTTCCTTTGAATTTTGATTGCAGTTGAGTTTTAGTAGCTTTTGTTTTTGAACATTGGTGAAGGAATACAATGCTACTATTGATTTCTACTGGGCACCATTGTTAGTTGAATCAAACTGTGACGATCCATCCTATCATCGTGTGGAAGAGCGCATAGTGAGAATCAATTCCATAGAGAAGCATGCCAGAATTTGGCAAGATGCTGATGTGTTTGTCTTTAATTCCTACCTGTGGTGGAGACTGAATTTGAAGGTTCTGTGAGTACATCTTTGCAACCTTTGGCCATTCATATGAAACTCTATTCCTTAATTTTCAAGATTTTAGGCATAAGGTGCTTCTTAATTTATGATAGAGATTTTGTAATTTCAGGTGGGGATCTTTTGGAAGTGCAAATGCAAAGTATGAACATTTAGGGATGCTGCATACATACGAGCTGGGGCTGCAGACATGGGCAGATTGGCTGGAGACTCATGTTGATCGCACCAAAACTAGAGTTTTCTTTGTTAGCTTGGCACCAACTCACAACAGGTATATAATATTGCTTCATCCGGTCTTGAATATTAGTCGATTAGCAAACTGAATTTGTTTCAAAACATTAACAGAAGTTATTGTATTAGTACTTTTTTCTCAAATTTACTCTTGCTATTCATATTAGTGCATTGGTAAATAAGTGTTACATATTGGGAGATAAATGGTAGTTTAGATAAATACCGTTACAACTAAACCTATTAACTATCTTTCTTAAGGGGTGTGCTAAAATCTATAGTCCATAAGCAGCATAATTGACTCATCGTTTTTACAAATGCGTTGGCCATTTCTGAAGAACTATTCCAACTTTAGCACCCCCAACAACCCTTTCAAATAGAAAATGTTAATTGCATCTTTGAATGCACCAATATTTAACTTAGAACATGAAAACAGACTGTCTTATTCATACAATTTTCTATTTCTTTTCTAAACTGAAACCGAGGGTGGTGGGATGAAAAGTCCAAGAAAATAAGAATAAATAAGTTGGAGTGATGTCAAGCCCCATTTAGGAACAAGTCTTCTGTGATGTGATATCATGTCATGAATCATCTTTTATTCTTGACTTTCGGTTTAAATACATCTAGTTGAATTTTAACTTTTAAATACTTTAGGGGTTTACACAAACTGGCTAGTAGTAGTACTAATTTACTATAGAAACATTTTCAAACATAAAATGGCAGGGCAGAAGATTGGGGGAAAGCAAATGGTCAGAATTGCTACAGTGAAACAGAGCCAATTTCTAATGCAGAGTATTGGGGATCAGAATCAGATCCTGAAATGATGAGATTGGTGGAAGTAGCCATTAAGAAATTGAAAGAGAAGAGTGGTCTCAAAGTAGATTTGTTGAACATTACTCAACTTTCTGAATATAGAAAAGAAGCCCATTCATCCATTTATAGAAAGCACTGGGATCCTCTGACAAAAGAACAGTTGGCAAATCCTAGTACTTATGCAGACTGTATACATTGGTGCCTTCCTGGAGTTCCTGATATTTGGAATCACTTTTTATATGTATACCTTCTTTACTTGTGACCCACACAAAATGTGACTAGTTGTTGCAACAATAGTAAAATGTAGAATTAGTTTATTCTTGAAAGGACTGAATGATTATCTCATTCCTTTGCTAAAATGATAATTCAGGCTCAATTACTGTACTAAACCATGCTGTTGAAGGGAAAAAGCCTATATATGTTTATACCAAATCAATGAATGCAAAACGTATTTGCATTTGTGTTTTTTGTAGTTAAGTGGATCAGTTTGTTATAAAAATCTAGCGAGAGTAAGTATTTTTGTTGTTAAGCACTCACAGCTCAACAATGGATACAGAATACACATTCCACAATTCGTTCGTTTGAAACACTTACTGGGAGATAATCCGTAATTGTCAAAGGTGGGTGTATGAATGATCTATGCATATAATATTGAAATCAGCTTATGGATGGAATAGTTTGTAAGCCATGTCTGGCATTGTATGTTTGTCCGACGTAGAATACACATCGAATGTTTTAGACTCGTTTTTAAACAACAGAGCGGAATCTGCATATTAATATATAGATAGATGAGAAAACATAATCCGTCTTTGTAACGACCCGACCGGTCGTTTTCAGCTCGAGCATGTCGTTCGGCGTTTTGAGACCTTGAGTAGCGTCACTTCATATATTATGACTTGCACGTATAGTCGGATTAGATTTTCGGAAAGATCATAGTTGGTTTGGAAGAATAATTCTCAATTCGTAAGCTTTAAATTGGAAGATGATCAAGGTTTGAATTTTGAGCAAACGACCTCGGATCGGAGTTTTGACGGTTCTGCTAGGTCCGGATGATGATTTGGACTGAGGCGTATGTCCGGATTTGGATTTGGAAGTTCATAGGTTGATTTGATGCTTTTTAGCAAAAGTTGGAAGATTGAAGGTTTAGAAGGTCGATAGGTTTGACCGAGAGTTGACTTTGTTGATATCGGATCCGGATTATGGTTCCGGGAATTAGTATAGGTCTGTTATGTCATTTGGGACTTGCATGCAAAATTTGAGGTTATTCCGGGTTGATTTGGTATGGTTCGACATGAGTTTTAGAAGTTTAAGGGTTCATTAGTTCATTAGGCTTGAATTGATGTGCGATTCATGGTTTTGATGTTGTTTGGCGTGATTTGAGGCCTTGAGTAGGGTCATGTTATGTTTTGGGACTGGTTTGCGTGATTGGACAGGGTCTCAGGGGCCTCGAATGTGTTTCGGATGTGTTTGGGTTGTGTCGCGCTCTTATTTGATGTTTCGGTGTCGTTTCCTTGGGTATAAAGGATACTATATTGAGCAAATGACTTTTGATTTGTGATTTGATTGAACCATTAGATATATATCATAATTACGGAGTCATAACAACAAGAATCATCGAATTTCGATGTGGTATGAGAGAGTTATGCTCATTTTCTTGTCAAGAAAGATTGTTGGTTTGTGGTGCGAACCTTTGTTCTTCGCGTACGCGAGAGAGGTCCCGCGAACGCAAGAGAGGTCCCGGGAACGCGAGAGAGCCCAAGTGCTATAATAAACCAATCATGGCGTGAATCAATAATACCTGCTGCGGCGAGCAGCCCGATCAATCGCACAGACAACTCACATGTTGCACAGATAGCTCACGTTCTATAATATCAATATCTGGATTCGCACGGACGACTCACGTACTGCACGAACAACTCACGTGCTATAGTATCAATAGTTGGATCCGCATGGATAACTCACGTGCTATTTTATCAATATCTGGATTTGCACGGACAACTCACGTGCTGCACGGACAACTCACGTGCTATAGTATCAATATGTGGGTCCGCACGGACAACTCACGTGCTGCATGAATAACTCACGTGCTATAGTATCAATATCCTCACAATCAGGCTCTCGGCCTCACTCAGTCATCAATATCTCCAGTCTCTCGGGCTCACAATGTCATGAAAATCAGCCCAAAATGATGATGTGATGTATCAATAAATGGTATCAGAGACTGAGATATGTTATGCATAGGAATGCGTATGACTGAGTATGTAATTGCAATTTAAACAAATAACTCAACAACAGGGATGATATCACGAGGTCCCAACAGTACCAGCATATAGTCTATACATGATTTCTAGCGTAAATTACAGCTCAAGTGCTCTAACACATAGAGTACAGTAAAAATGTTCAGATAAGATAGCTACACAGTTCTATGAAATCGACTAAATCGCAATTCACACGCCTGTCACCTAGCATGCGCGTCACCTCAACATCAATCACATAACACGTAATTCAGGATTTTATACCCTCAACACACAGAGTCTTCATGCTACGATTCATAACACAGAGTCTCCATCATACTTATTTACTTTATTCTGTCTCTCTTGTATTCCTGACAGATGTTGTATTATTATTGTACTTTCTAGTAGATGCTCATGCACTTGTGATACCGGGTTTTGGGGGTTTTTAGTGGATGTTCATTATTGTAGTCCACATTATTATTGTCATTTCACTTTATGATTTATTTATATTTGGAATTTGGTAAAGAAAAGCACAAGTTTCTATAAGTGCCAGATTCTATTCTATTTATTTAATAAAATTCTTGTTTTTAAGAATTAAAAATGGATAATTATTTAGATGGTTCACTGTTGGCTTGTCTAACGGCGACGTTGAACGTCATCACGACCTATAATGGATTTTGGATCGTGGCAGTCTTCCATTTTACTGGGTCTCTTATAGTGCGAATTATATGTATTGTATTTAATGAATTGATAATTCACAATCCATTTGTCAATCCGAAGAATGACACCATTGTTTGGGAAGTTGAATAATTTTGTCTTTCAGTACAGAATTTTCAGACATTTTAAAACGTTTGCAACTATAAAAATTGTGATTTGTAGTATATATTTCATGTAATTCTTAAATCTGTTTTAACTTTAGAAGAGATAAGAAATCAATGCACGAATTCATACAAAAATTTGTGAAAGGGGTTTTGGCATGGTATAACAACGTACCCATATAATTTGTAGAAAATAGTCCTAGTGTGATAACCCAAAATATCATCTTTAAATTTAATAATTAATATTATATTCTAAGACATCGAAAATTACTATTTATCATTCATCGACTTGCGTGCGCAGTCCGTAAAATTTCTGGAAAGTTTTCAGGTGAAAAATGAATTAAAATATGAATTAGAGCTTTAAAACTCAACTGAGTTGACTTTGGTCTACACTTTGAGCAAACGGACTCGGATTAGTGTTTTGCAGTTCCGGTAGGTCCGTATCGTAATTTGAGACTTAGGCGTATGCCCGGAATCAAATTCCGAGGTCCCTAGCCCAAGATATAAAATTTTAATTAAAAATTAAAAGGTTAAGTTCAAATAGTGACGGGATGTCAAATTATGTGCAAACGATCCCGGAATAGAATTTTGATGATTTTAATAGCTCCGTATGGTGATTTTGGACTTAGGAGCATGATCGGAATTTATTTGGAAGTCCGTAGTGGAATTAGGCTTGAAATGCCAAAAGTTGAATTTTTGGGAAGTTTGACCGGGGGGTTGACTTTTTGATATCGAGGTCAGAATCTGATTCTAAAAATTGAAATACGTCTGTTATGTCATTTATGACTTGTGTGCAAAATTTGAAGTCATTCCGAATTGATTTGATGTGTTTCGGCACAAAATATAGAATTTGAAAGTTCAAAGTTCATAGATTTTGATTTGAGGTGTGATTCGTCGTTTTGATATTGTTTGATGTAGTTTGAAGCCTCGACTAAGTTCGTATTCTATTTTGGGACATGTTGAAATAATTGGTTAAGGTCCCGACGGTCTCGGGTGGATTTCGGAAGGTAAACGGAATGGATTTCGGACAAAGAGGGTTTCTGGAAATTTGCAGAAATTTCGCTAGAAATTTCTGGTGCGTGGAGCCAATTTGGGAAGCTTATATCTCGCAATTCATAAGGAATTGGAAATTATTCAAAACATGAAAGTTGTAGTCGTTTGATTCTAATTTATATAAAGTTAAACCATTCATTATTTGGACATTTGTACAGAAAGGTATGATGGATTGAATAAAGGCTGGTAGAGCAATTTTGCCAGAAATTCCGATGGGTGGAGCCGATTTTGGAAGCTTATATTTCGCAATTCATAAGGAATCGGAAATGTTTCAAAACATTAAAGTTGTAGTCATTTGTTTCTAGTTTCCATAAAGTTAAACCATTTATTATTTGGACATTTGTACAAAAAGTTATGATGGGTTGAATGAAGGCTGGTAGAGCCATTTCGCTAGAAATTCTGATGCGTGGAGCCGACTTTGGAAGCTTATATCTCGCAATTCATAAGGAATCGAAAAATTTCCAAAACACGAAAGTTGTAGTCGTTTGATTCTACTTTACAGAAAGTAGAATCGATTGAAGGAAGACTAGTAGAGCAGTTTCTGGTGGACTTTTAGTGACGGAAAATGGACTTTTAGTGACGGAAAATAAACTTTTAGTGACGGATGGACAGAAACTTAAGGACCAAAAATGGTCATTTCCTTCATTTCATTTTGAATTTTTGGAGCACGGTTCTTGGACGAATTTTGCGCGATTTTCACGGGAAAACATTGGGTTAAGTGTTCCTTATCCTATATTGTTTATATTTCATGATTCCATACTAATTTACATCATGAATCCGTGAATTTATGGAAGAAAAATCAAGATTTTTGCAAAATCTTCCAAAAACTAAAATTTAAGATTTGGAGGTCGAGTTGTTATCGAAATTTGATAAAATTGATATGGGTGGACTCGTAATTGAATGAATTATCGGATTTTGTAAGCTTCGCCGGATTTCGAGATGTGGGCCCCACGAGCAAATTTTGAGTTAATTTCAGATTTTATTGAAAAATATAATATTTTCTTATGAAATTAATTACTATAATTTTTGTTGACTGTATCGAATTAATTATGACTAGATACGAGTCGGTCGGAGTCGAAAAATCGAGGAAAAAACATAATACTNTAAGTGTTCCTTATCCTATATTGATTATATTTCATGATTCCATACTCATTTACATCATGAATCCGTGAATTTATGGAAGAAAAATCAAGATTTTTGCAAAATCTTCCAAAAACTAAAATTTAAGATTTGGAGGTCGAGTTGTTATCGAAATTTGATAAAATTGATATGGGTGGACTCGTAATTGAATGAATTATCGGATTTTGTAAGCTTCGCCGGATTTCGAGATGTGGGCCCCACGAGCAAATTTTGAGTTAATTTCAGATTTTATTGAAAAATATAATATTTTCTTATGAAATTAATTACTATAATTTTTGTTGACTGTATCGAATTAATTATGACTAGATACGAGTCGGTCGGAGTCGAAAAATCGAGGAAAAAACATAATACTTGGTTAAATTGGAGCAAGTCGAGGTAAGTGACTTGTCTAACCTCGTGTGGGGAAAATCCTCCTAGGGTTGATAATTTTAATATGTGGAAAGTCGTATACACGCGGTGATGAGTGTGTACGCGGGCTAAATATGAAAGATTATATTTTAAATTGTGTAGATCACTGTTGCGCATTAATTAAATTATTTCATTTTGTTATATTCTTCATTATTGATTTAATGTTTATATTTTTAAATTTGCTTGACCTTTTTCTGTTAATTGTTTTATATGTTTAGTTCGAACTTGGTTTCTTTTATTCTGTGCATTATTTGAAGGTTGATTTTCTTTAAATTAAATATTATTAATATGAAGTATTTGACATTTTTAAACTTGATATTGAAGCAACGTATTAAAGATTTTGAAATATTATTTTCCTGAATTATTTACTCCTGAATATTTTTGTAAGATTTTCGTACTCATTGTGATGGAGCAGTGAGCTCTTTATTGTGGAAAAATATTATTGTTGAATTATTTTGAGATGAGCCGTGGAAAAATATTATTAATGATTTATTTTGGCATGAGCCGTGAGTTCTTTATTGTGGAAATATATTGTTGTTGAATTATTTTGGCAAGTTAAATTATTTGAGCACTTGAGGTAAAAATTGTGATATAGATACGCATGCGGTGGTATAAGGTCTGGGTATTGAAATGCATGTGATGAGATAAGGGTGGCTTGATACGCGTGGCTAGTAGGGGGAACTACTAGAAGTCATGCGGTGTGATAAGGATGGCTAAAACGCGGTACCTCGGGAGTGCCCTTGTTGATATTGATTTATGGCCGCAGTTGCCTTTGATTATTGTGTGATTTTCTTAAAGTTGAAAAAAATTCTATTTTGTTTCCACGAGGTATTTATTGGCCATTATTTGATGTAATTAAATGTGACATACTACTTGATTCATTTCCATTGTCATTTTATCTTATAATATTATTTAAATATTTTACCATGCTATTATTTATTCTCCAGTAGGGTCTGACCTGACCTCGTCACTACTCTACCGAGGTTAGGCTTGACACTTACTGGGTACCGCTGTGGTATACTCATACTACGCTTCTGCATATCGTTTTGTGCAAATCCAGGTACATCTTATCAGACCATACATCAGTAAACTAGCTGTACGAGGAGACTTCGAGGTATATCTGCTAACGCCCGCAGACTTCGAAGCCCCCTTATATTCTTGTTATGTTGCTTCCTTATTGTCTTTAGACTCTGTTATATAGAGACATCGATGATAAATTTTTAGAAGCTTGTGACTTATTTCTATCGGGTTTTAGGAGTTGAAATTGTTTGAATTGTAGTTTAATTATTTCAGATATTTATTATTATATTGCATTTATAGGCTTACCTAGTCTTAGAGACTAGGTGCCATCACGACATCCTACGGAGGGAATTTGGGGTCGTGACAAGTTGGTATCAGAGCTCTAAGTTCATAGGTGTCATGAGTCACAAGAAGGTTTAGTAGAATCTTGCGGATCGGTACGGAGACGTCTGTACTTATCTTCGAGAGGCGGAAATATTCACTTCTTTGATTCCTTATAGTGCGATATTGATTTAGCTTGAAACATATATCTTATATTTTTTTGTATCCACTCGTGTATGACATTGCGCACTCGGTATCAGTTGTGCGTCGACGGTTCATGATGCCGCATATGGATTATGAGGGAGCCAAAGATGCTCAAACATTGCCTCAACGTGTGGTTCCGACTGAAGATGCAGGCGTATTGAGAGATCACCTAGTGAATCATGTGGGGCTGCAACGGACATTGGCGTCTGGTTGATTTGTACGAGCTATGAAGGTTATTATTGTGGATCATCGAACGTTGTGACTTATGACTTCGTGCCGAGTGGGGGGGTCTACTACCAATGGGTGGATTGCGGGGTCATGTGTTATATCAGTTTTGGCTAGAAATGTATATATGTGGTACTGAAAGTTTCCCTAAAATTTACACATGTTTAAGATCTGAGATTTTATAGAGGATAAGGTTGGGACTTGCGGTATGTCCACCTCCTTAATAATCCTATACTTCAATACCAAAGGAGTTATAGAAACAACTCTAAATTTGTAGAAGGTCTACTCAGCGTGGACGTCACTGTTGTGGATTTTGGGGTGCTTCGGAAGAAGTACACTTGTTGACGAGAGTCTGGACTATGTGGTTCGTGACAAGATTTGTCTGTATGGAGATCTACTTTTGTGATCATTGTGTATAAATAGGGGTAAGGGTTACCCCAAAGAAAAATCGAAGAGTATGTTAAGAAATTGGTCAGCTCAACAGTGTTGAGTCAGCATAACAAAAGAAGAAATTTGCCTTGGGAGAGATAATTCTCCACCAGTGTTCGTGGCAAGCTTATGAAGAGAGCAGACCAGCCAATGCAACACCGCCCACTTAGCTCAGTTCTTAGAAATGCTTTTGAAAGAGTTTGTTTCCCGGACTCTCCGTAATGCGTGGCGCATATGGTTTAAACGGTTGCGTCAGATCACCATTGACGGTGTCAAAATATGCCATCAAGTTCAATAAGTTAGCCCGTCATACTCCTTCTTTGCTTCCTACAGCCAAAGGGTGAGTCCACAGACTCATTAAAGGACTCAATTATGATCGTAAAATTTTATACGACTCGGGAGCTACAAGCTGATACTTCATTTCTACTAGTTGTACAAATTGCCAAGATATTAGAATGTGTTCGGGGTGAGGAAACAAAAAAAGGAAACTAAGGAGACCAAGATGTCTCAAGGTTCTGGGGGATTCAGTGGATTCTACTCTGCAAGTATAAATCATTATGGAGGGGGCTCGGGCAGTCGGCCAGCCTAGTCCGCACATCGGATTACTCGGGGTGCTCCAGTAAGTTCTTTTAATGCACCACCAACATGAGTTCCTACAATGGTTATTACAGTTATCTGGCATAGACTCAATATGAGCAGCCTAACCCGCAAAGGGGTTGTTATGAATACAGTGGTACTAGGCACATCGTGAGAAAAATTGTCAAAAACTTGGGAGAGACTTATTGCATCAAAGCACTCAGGCTACGCCCCACTGCAGTTACTACACCACCCACACGACCAGAGGGGTAGAAGGCATCCTAGAGGTGGATACCCAGCCGTTGATATATTTGTTTTACGGTATGGCGGAGGTCGCTACATCAGATGGTGTCGTTATGGGTACGACCTCGATTTAATATAAAGGAATGATTTCCTTAACTTGATTCGGTTCTCAATATCGAAATGAGTCCTCCTATTGTGCTCCACTTATGAGTGAGCTTCATAATTCTATAATCTACTTATGTGTTTACCCCTGTTAGGAGATTTTATGGAGATAACTACGCCTATCTTTTCGTGTTGGTCACTAATAAGAGCTGCGGGGCTAAATGTGGCTTTCTGTTACTCATTTCAGTAAATTTTAATGTAAATTCCGAATAATTAATTGCAAATTATGAATTATATGCCCTATCGGTGTGGGGTTCATTATGTGTTGTGATTTGGTGTAACCGAAATTATTTAAAAGGAGAAAATGGAAATTTTCAATGGGCACGATGTGCATATTACTTTTGATTCAGAACTGAGGACAAGATCCTCAGATATTTTATATAAATTGATATGTTTAAACCGGGCTACAAGCTACGGTGGAAGTTATATAAGGACGAGATCCTTGTGAGGAAAATTCTTGTGTTTAAGTTCTCCCTTGTGAAATTAAATTTGTACTATAGTACTAATAGGGAGTCATGCCTGTTAGGCTTATTTGAAAATTCTATATGAAATTCTCTATGCATACTTGCCAATTTTGTGTTGTAATTATTGAGTTTTAACCTACGAGGTAGGTTTTCGCCCAGGTGACGTTAAATGTGACTCATTAATTCGGGTAAATAATTATGAGGTCTTCATGCCTCGTATCTCGTTATCATTATTGTGAAGGTTTAAAACGAGATTTTTGTTAACATAAAGTTAATTGACAATTTTGTAATTGATTATGAACAACTATTAAGACTAGATTGACCCAGAAGGGTGCTCCGTTCATATGGGCCGAAGAATGTGAGGAGAGCTTCCAAAAGCTCAAGACAGCTTTGACTACAGCCCCAATGTTGGTATTACCTACAGGTTCAGGGTCTTATATTATGTATTGTGATGCATCGCGTATTAACCTCGACACAGTGTTGATGCAAGACGGTAGGGTGATTGCCTACGCGTCCAGACAGTTAAAGGTGCATGAGAAGAATTATCTTGTACACAACCTTGAGTTAGCAGCTATTGTTCATGCCTTAAAGATTTGGCGGCATTATTTGTACGGTGTCCATTGCGAGGTCTACATCGATCACCGAAGTTTACAATATCTGTTTAAATGGAAGGATCTTAATTTGCGACAACGGAGATGGTTGGAGTTGCTTAAGGA
Source organism: Nicotiana otophora (assembly GCA_000715115.1). Classification (NCBI taxonomy): domain Eukaryota; kingdom Viridiplantae; phylum Streptophyta; class Magnoliopsida; order Solanales; family Solanaceae; genus Nicotiana; species Nicotiana otophora. Next base: position 211,081 of record AWOL01S0002490.1, on the reverse strand, counting down.
TTATGATATCACCATTCTCTATCATCTTGGGAAGGGCAATGTAGTGGCCGATGCCTTGAGTCGTAAGGCGGAGAGTTTGGGCAGCTTAGCATATTTACCGGTAGCAGAGAGGCCTTTGGCCTTGGATATTCAGGCCTTGGCCAANTTTGTCAGATTGGATATTTTCGAGCCGAGTCGAGTTTTGGCTTGTGTGGTTTCTCAGTCTTCTCTTTACGATCGTATCAGGTAGCGTCAATATGATGACCCCTATTTGCTTGTCCTTAAGGATACAGTTCAGCACAGTGATGCCAAAGAAGTCGTAATTGGAGATGATGGTGTATTACGGATGCAGGGCAGGCTATGTGTGCCTAATGTAGATGGTTTTCGTGAATTGATTCTCCAGGAGGCTCACAGTTCACTGTACTCCATACTTCCTGGTGCTGCGAAGATGTAGCAGGACTTGAGGCAACATTATTGGTGGAGGAAGATGAAGAAAGACATAGTGGAGTATGTAGCTCGGTGTCTAATTGTCAACAAGTGAAATATGAGCATCAACGACCGAGTGGATTGCTTCAGAAGTTAGAGATTCCAGAATGGAAATGGGAGAGGATCACTATGGATTTCGTTGTTGGGCTCCCACAGACTTAGAGGAAGTTCAATGCATCTTGGGTGATTGTGGATAGATTGACCAAGTCAGCTCATTGCAATCCTATGATGACTACCTACTCTTCCGAGCAGTTGGCTCGAATTTATATTCGCGATATTGTCAGATTTCACGGCGTACCGGTATCTATCATCTCTGACCGGGGTACGCAGTTTATATCACGTTCTGGAGGGCAGTACAACGTGAGTTGGTACTCGGGTAGAGTTGAGTACAACATTTCACCCTCATACGGACGGGCAGTCCGAACGCACTATTCAGATACTGGAGGATATGCTTCATGCGTGTGTGATAGATTTTGGGGGTGCTTGGGATCAGTTCTTACCACTTGCGTAGTTTGCTTACAACAACAGTTGCTAGTCAAGCATTCAAATGGCTCCGTATGAGGCCTTATATGGTAGGCGGTGCCGGTCCCCAGTTGGTTGGTGCGAACTGGGCGAGACTAGGCTATTGGGTACAGAATTGGTTCAGGATGCCTTGGAAAAGGTTAAGTTGATTCAGGATTGACTTCGTATAGCCCAATCTAGACAGAAGAGTTATGCGAATCGGAAGGTTCGTGATGTTGCATTCATGGTTGGTGAGCGGGTATTGCTCCGGGTTTCGCCTATGAAGGGTGTGATGAGGTTCGGGAAGAAGGGCAATTTGAGCCCTAGGTATATTGGGCCTTTTGAGATTCTTGAGAGAGTTGGAGAGGTGGCTAACAAACTTACACTACCACCTAGTCTCTCAGCGGTTCATCCGGTATTCCATGTTTTCATGCTTCGAAAATATCACGGCGATCCTTCTCATGTGTTAGACTTTAGTTCGGTTCAGTTAGACAAGGATCTATCTTATGTTGAGGAACCAATGGCTATTTTGGATATGCATGTTCGAAAGCTGAGGTCAAAGAACATTGCTTCCGTGAAGGTTCGGTGGAGGGGTCATCCAGTCGAGGAGGAGACTTGGGAGACCGAGCATGATATGCGCAACTGTTATCCACACTTATTCACCAGCTTAGGTACTTTTTCTAACTTCATTCGAGGACGAACGTTTGTTTTAGAGGTGGAGAATGTGATGACTCAAAATGTTATCTTTAAATTTAATAATTAATTTTGTATTCTAAGACCTAGAAAATCACTATTTATCATTTCTCGACTTACGTGCACAGTCCGCAAATGTTTTTTGAACGTTTTCAGGTGAAAAAAGAATTAAAATGTGAATTAGAGCTTTAAAACTCAACTGAGTTGACTATGGTCAACACTTTGAGAAAACAAACTCGGATCAACGTTTTGACAGTTCCGGTAGGTCCGTATCGTGATTTGGGACTTAAGCGTATGCCCGGAATCAAATTTCGAGGTCCCTAGCCCGAGATATAGAATTCTGATAAAAAATTAAAAGTTAAAGTTCAAATAGTGACCGGATGTCAAATTATGTACAAATGACCCCGCAATAGAATTTTGATGATTCCAATAGCTCCGTATGGTGATTTTGGACTTAGGAGCATGATCAGAATTTTATTTAGAAGTCCGTAGTGGAATTAGGCTTGAAATGCCAAAAGTTGAATTTTTGGGAAGTTTGATCGGGGGTTGACTTTTTTGATATCGAGGTCGGAATCCGATTCTGAAAATTGAAATAGGTCTGTTATGTCCTTTATGACGTGTGTGCAAAATTTGAAGTCATTCCGAATTGATTTGATGTGTTTTGGCACAAGATATAGAATTTGAAAGTTCAAAGTTCATAGATTTTGATTTGAGGTGCGATTCGTCGTTTTGATGTTGTTTGATATGGTTTGAAGCCTCGACTAAGTTTGTATTGTATTTTGGGACATGTTGGAATAATTGGTTAAGGTCCCGAGGGTCTCGGGTGGATTTCGGAAGGTAAACGGAATAGATTTCGGACAAAGAGGGTTTCTGGAAATTTGCAGAAGTTACGCTAGAAATTTCTGGTGCGTGGAGCCAACTTTGGAAGCTTATATCTCGTAATTCATAAGGAAGTGGAAAGTTTTCAAAACATGAAAGTTGCAGTCATTTGAGTCTAGTTTCTAGAAAGTTAAATCATTCATTATTTGGACATTTGTACAGAAAGGTATGATGGATTGAATGAAGGTTGGTAGAGCAGTTTCGCCAGAAATTCTGATGCGTGGAGCCGACTTCGGATGCTTATATCTCGTAATTCATACGGAATCGGAAATGTTTCAAAACATGAAAGTTGTAGTCATTTAATTCTAACTTCCATAAAGTTAAACCATTTATTATTTGGACATCTGTACAGAAAGTTATGATGGATTGAATGAAGGATCGTAGAGCAGTTTTGCTAGAAATGCTGATGCGTGGAACCGACTTTAGAAGCTTATATCTCGCAATGCATCGGAAAATTTGCAAAATACGAAAGTTGTAGTCATTTGATTCTACTTTACAAAAAGTTAAACTATTCATCATTTGGACATTTATACATAAAGTTATGACCGATTGAAGGAAGGCTGGTAGAGAAATTTATGGTGGACTTTTAGTGACGGAAAGTGGACTTTTAGTGACGGAAAATGGACTTTTAGTGACGGATGGGCAGAAACTTAAGGACCAAAAATGGTCATTTCCTTCATTTCGTTTTGGATTTTTGGAGCACGGTTCTTGGACGATTTTTACGAAAAAATATTGGGGTAAGTGTTCCTTATCCTATATTGTTTATATTTCATGATTCCATACTCATTTACATCATGAATCCGTGAATTTACGTAAGAAAAATCAAGACTTTTGCAAAATCTTCCAAAAATAAAAATTTAAGATTTGGAGGTCGAGTTATTATCGGAATTTGATAAAATTGGTATGGGTGGACTCGTAATTGAATGCATTGACGGATTTTGTAAGTTTCGCCGGATTTCGAGATGTGGGCCCCACAGACAAATTTTGAGCTAATTCTGAATTTTAATGAAAAATATACTATTTTCTTATGAAATTGATTACTATAATTTTTGTTGACTGTATCGAATTAATTATGACTAGATACGAGTCGATCGGAGTCGAAAAATCGAGGAAAAAGTATAATACTTGGTTAAATTGGAGCAAGTCGAGGTAAGTGACTTGTCTAACCTTGTGTGGGGGAAAGTTTCCTAGGATTGATAATTGTAATGTATGAAAAGTCATGTACACGAGGTAACGACTGTGTACACGGGCTAAATGTGAAAGATTATGTTTTAAAATGTGTAGATCACTGTTGCACATTAATTAAATTATTATATTTTGTTATATTCTTCATTATTGATTTAATGTTTATATTTTTAAATTTGCTTGACCTTTTCCTGCTAATTATTTTATATGTTTAGTTCGAACTTGGTTTCTTTTATTCTGTGCATTATTTGAAGGTTGATTTTCTTTAAATTAAATATTATTAATATGAAGTATTTGACATTTTTAAACTTGATATTGAAGCAACGTATTAAAGATTTTGAAATATTATTTTCCTGAATTATTTACTCCTGAATATTTTTGTAAGATTTTCGTACTCATTGTGATGGAGCAGTGAGCTCTTTATTGTGGAAAAATATTATTGTTGAATTATTTTGACATGAGCCGTGAGCTCTTTATTGTGGAAAAATATTATTGTTGAATTATTTTGACATGAGCCGTGAGCTCTTTATTGTGGAAAAATATTATTGTTGAATTATTTTGACATGAGCCGTGAGCTCTTTATTGTGGAAAAATATTATTGATGAATTATTTTGACATGAGCCGTGAGCTCTTTATTGTGGAAAAATATTATTGATGAATTATTTTGACATGAGCCGTGAGCTCTTTATTGTGGAAAAATATTATTGATGAATTATTTTGACATGAGCCGTGAGCTCTTTATTGTGGAAAAATATTATTGATGAATTATTTTGACATGAGCCGTGAGCTCTTTATTGTGGAAAAATATTATTGATGAATTATTTTGACATGAGCCGTGAGCTCTTTATTGTGGAAAACTATTATTGATGATTTATTTTGACATGAGCCGTGAGCTCTTTATTGTGGAAAAATATTATTGATGAATTATTTTGACATGAGCCGTGAGCTCTTTATTGTGAAAAACTATTATTGATGATTTATTTTGGCATGAGCCGTGAGCTCTTTATTGTGGAAAAATATTGTTATTGAATTATTTTGGCAAGTTAAATTATTTGAGCACTTGAGGTACAAATGGTGATATATTGTGATATAGATACGCATGCGGTGGTATGAGGTCTGGGTGTTGAAACGCATGCGGTGAGATA